>CAKALU010059742.1:0-12842 GCA_916700995.1 Hozukius guyotensis | reverse complement strand
GGTCGGGAGGCGATAACGTAACTCGTTGAGGAGCCCCGCTGCTGAAGCCTGCGCTGAGCAGGAAAAGCCAACACTAGGATCAGCATTGATTCATGGAGAGACCTTCGTCTGGTCAGCTAACATTACTGCCAAGCAGCTGAAATATAGAGTGATATTGTGGTTTTAGCTGACGTGTGTCGCCTCACTGTTTTGAGCGATGCTCGTTCATGTCTATGTAGAGCGAGCAAGCGCGAGCCCGACGCTGACTTTCGTTGACTTCACAGCCACAGATGTCGCTGTTAACAAGCATTTCTGAAAGTTACAAATAGTCCCTTTAAGACGGGATTTAAAAGTCGTGATAATTCTCACTACGAGCGACTCTTTCCACATTACAGTCATTTGATTCATTGTTAATATTAAAAATAACTAGAATCACAGAGGATATCTGGCCTCATATTAACATATTCACATACCTTCCAGCTCTACATCTAGATTCATGAGGAATCAGACGCTCAGTTTTTTTACTGCAGCTCCAGTTTGTGATTCAGACCAAACTGTGTTTTCGCACATAAATCTCGCTTTTTTTTTTTTTTTTTTAAAAGCTACATTTAAATTCCAGTCATCGCGTCCACACACTGCAGCGCGCTGTGCAGCGATTCATGAGGGACCGGTGATACATTATAGTCCAACACAAATACAGGAAGAGGTGGGTTTGTGCTCCCAGATATGAATCAGTCGGCGGCGGTGAAGAGACGGAGGAGGAGGAAGAGGAGGAGGAGGTGCAGACGGCCGCTGGGGAAAGTTTGTGGAGGACAGAAAGAAAGAAGAAGAGCTGTTCCTCTCTTAGAGACGCCTGCAGACGGTCATAAATCTACACACACACAGCGTGACAAGGCTATTCCCACTGCCACCGAGGCTAACACACACACAACTAAACTTGAGCTTCACACACAAACACACAGTTTAACACATCCTTTTTTCTCACACACACACAAAAGAATACACTTTGGGGAATCTTTGAGACGATCGATATCACTCTCATGTCTGTACAATAAATATGAAGTTATAGCCAGCAGCCAGTTAGCTTAGCTTAGCATAAAGACTGGAAACAGGGGGAAACAGCTAGCCTGGCTCTGTCCAAAGGTAACAAAACACTCCTACCAGCACCTCTAAAGCTCACTGTCTGTACCCGATCCATCCCGGCTGCTCGGTCCGTACTGTGCATGTGCATGCATGCCTACCCAGCATGCATTGCGGGAAGACTTGCCCCTACTCTCCCTCTGATTGGCTACTGGCTTCTAAACCTAAACGCTAACCGGAGCGACTCAGCAACGGCAGCTCTAAGGGCAGGCTGACCGGTCCGAACACCAGTTTGTTTTTTCATCATTAAATTCAAAAAAATTTTGAAGCGAGAAAAATCCACTGTGTAGATTTCGAATATTGGCAGTTTTGCCAAAATTGATTGACGTTTTCGGAGTTCAGAAGCTCCACAAATTGGCGCGTCAGCGAGCTCGCGCCTGCGGGGATTGTCAGCCAGCCACCGCGCCAGTCACGCTCACAAAACCCGCTGTCTCAAGAGACCTTCTCGTAGACAAGAGGCTTTTATTTCCCTGTTCCCTGTACCTACCGTTAGCGTTTAGGTTTAGAAGCCAGCAGCCAATCAGAGGTGAGTAAGGGCAGGTCTTAGTTGCGGTAAAGGAATTTCCCCTGCAGTGATAATGATTGGCTCAACAGCTCGATATGCTGGATTATTGCCTTTTTTTTTTTTGCAAATGACTCAATTTATCCTGATTTTAGTGCTATATAAACAAGCTTTATTTTTAGGATTTTATTAGGTATATTGCTGCTTTTTAAATCACGAAGATGACAGTTTTAAAACTAATTACGTACTTGTTTATTGTTAAATGCAGAACACAGAAGGGCAATGAGGCGCCGCGCTTTTTGTTTTGTTTTCGGGCGAGACGCTTTGGTTGCATCTGGTTGCGGAATATACGGAATATTCGCAGAAGCAAAAATGTCTGCACAAGGTAGAGTACTTGCTCTGGATATATGCGAAAAATGCAGCGCACCCATTGCAAAGAATTAAAAAAAAAAAAAAACACATAGCGGTTGCGGTGGTTACTTGCTTAAATTTGTTTAATTCGTACACTTATGACAACATTGTGAATTTGATACGGTTCATGCAAACAGCATATTCCGTTTAGATATCCTGAATGGAGCATTTTCAGATTAGGACATAGTGATATGCTGATATTATTCAGGTTTTAGGAGCATTCTTTGGACACGTAGACAGCACATTCACAATATGCGTCTCTATTGGGGTTTTTACGACAGTTTTGCGACACACTGCCTCTTGGCTGTTTGCGTCCAGCTCTGTGCGTTGGACACAAACCAACTAGCCGACAGTTTGCAGAGATGCATGACCAGACACACCAAACCGCCATCAAAGAACTAGTAGTGACGAAGGCCGACCTTTGAGTCGCCTCACTACTTTTGATGAAACATGATGAAAGACTTGGATATCAACAGGACAACTACGTCATGGGGGCGTTTTACATTTATCGGCTGCATGTAAACAGGAATATTTGTGGAATATTAATTATCATTAGCCATCGAAACAGCTTAGTAGGATTATTGTCTTGTTTGGAATAAGGGCAAAAACAGAATGTTTTGTGCATTTAAACGTTGTCAGTGATTTATACACACATATATATATACACAATCAAACAGCATGGAAAACCTGTCCTAAACAAAGCCTCCAACTACAACAGACTTACAAAACTTTTTTCCTCACGCAGTCAAAGAAACACTCCAAGTATTCCCCAATCCTCATCCTCCTATCTGCTCTCTCTCACACACAAAACACACACACTGTGACTCACCTAATCCTCTATCCTCACACACACACCCGTGTATCTACACACACTCTCACATTACTCAGCGTCTGCTGCAGTCTGACAGCTCTGTGACTCCGCGGCTCCGTCGCTGAAACATCATCAGCGGTAACCAGCTGCTCCGACTCTCTGCCGTCGGCAGCCGGCCAACCAGCAGCCGAGCATTCTGGGGTTTTATTCTGTCTCTTTCTACAAGTTGTTGTTGATGTGTTTCTATACTAGAGCTGTTGAGATAAAACTGCTGTGTCAGCGTGAGGTCCAGGGACACCCACAAGGCCCTCCGGGGGTCCCAGAAAAGAGACTATTTTTGTCCCACTTCCACAGTTTCAGTTCACTAAAATCTCTCTTAACCGTGTTTGTCTTATTGTCCAACTGCCAAAATCTAAACGAGAGAAGAAGAACACAAAGACTCCAGATGAATGATCATGTTGCTCTGTAACTGCTGGATGTGGAAATGTTTGCTAACAAGGTCAATGTTGTGTTCACAACTTGTTTCTGCTGCCCCCAAGCTGACAAAAAAATATCTACAGACCGTCATCAAGGCAGAAAAAAAAAAACCTACTGCCACCACCAAAAGGTCCCATTAGGTAGCATGTCTCGATCAACAAAAACAAAATGTGATTTTAGGTTGAAACTCCGCCTTTGTGCCTCCTGAGGTCAACTTGCATCTTTCTCACCTGCTCAAATAAACAAACTATCAATCACTCATCTTCAAGCGCTTACCCGGGGTCGGGTCGCGGGGGCAACAGCTCCAGCAGAGGACCCCAAACTTCCCTTTCCCGGGCCACATTAACCAGCTCTGACTGGGGGATCCCGAGGCGTTCCCAGGCGAGTGTGGAGATATAATCTCTCCACCTAGTCCTGGGTCTTCCCCGTGGTCTCCTCCCAGCTGGTCGTGCCTGGAACACCTCCCAAGGGAGGCGCCCAGGGGGCATCCGTACTAGATGCCCGAACCACCTCAGCTGGCTCCTTTCAACGTAAAGGAGTAGCGGCTCTTCTCCAAGTCCCTCACGGATGACTGAGCTTCTCACCCTATCTCTAAGGGAGACGCCAGCCACCCTCCTGAGGAAACCCATTTCGGCCGCTTGTACCCGCGATCTAGTTCTTTCGGTCATGACCTGCAGCCCTCATGACCAGAGGTGAGAGTAGGAACGAAGATTGACCGGTAGAACGAGAGCTTTGCCTTCCGGCTCAGCTCTCTTTTCGTCACAACGGTGCGGTAAAGCGAATGCAATACCGCCCCCCCTGCTGCTCCGATTCTCCGGCCAATCTCACGTTCCATAGTCCCCTCACTCGTGAACAAGACCCCGAGGTACTTGAACTCCTTCACTTGGGGTAAGGACTCATTCCCTACCCGTTGCACCACAGAATAGAAATAAAACTGTTTTGTTTTTTTATGTAAAAATCCCTCTTCACCAGTGAGATTAAAGGTCTTATTGAAAACATTTTTATGTAGACAAAAATTTAAAAAATAATAATAATACGTCCACAGAGCTTTTAAAAAGGTGCCAAATAAATATAGCTTTTCCTGAGAAAAAAAATAATAATCCTATGATTGTGAATTAATCATTTTAAAAAGTTTGGCGGGTCCAAAATCAATGTTTAGTTTATCTCTGTGGAAGATATCTGACCTTTGGTTCGTACTTCTAACAAGGTTTAGGAGTCAATAGTAAAACAACGTTGGCATCACGTGGTATCTCTGGCACGCTAAGTGTCTGGCAACGACTTGTTGTGAAGTAAATGCAGTGGAACGGTGGAGGGAGAAGGAGACATCTAGTGGCTGAACGTTATCAATAGCACCTTTAGGACATAACAGTCATAATGCTGTTTGGGTCCATCACCCTGCATCAGATCAGACTCACGAGGACAACATTTTACATTTAAACCCAGAAACACTTTGAATTATATTACAGTTTATTCACAGCAGTGAACAGATAAAAAGCTGCTGCTGAGACTTAAAAGGTTAATTCATGAGAGGAGCTCTTTGAACAAACAGGATAAAAAGATTCAAGGTAAAAGGCCTCTAAAAAAGCCTTTAATTACTCGGCAGACGAGGTTAAAAACACCAACGTGTTGCAACACAGCAGCTTTCTGAAGAGAACACTTGCACGCAATACAGAGTAAGTGATATTTAAAGTTATATAAATGCACATGAACTAAGAACGAAAACAACTGATTAGTCGACTAATCAACTAAGAAGGTGCAGACATAGAGTGAAGAGGAGCAAACAGAGGTTCATGTAGGCTGTAATGAAGACGTGTGTCGCCCTCTGCTGGTCACTCACCTCTCTGCACCGTCTGAGCTCTGGACTCCCTCCCAACACCGGTGAAGTGGTTGTCTCCAAATGTGGGGTTGACACCTCCAGCTGAGGACAAAAAAAAAATCAGACGGACTCACATCATGACGGGAACTACAAAAATTATATTTTTAGTTTTCTATCAAATCAGAATAACTTTATTTTAATTCATTAAAACAAATCAAAACAAATGCTGAGTCATTTATTTACCGTTTTGTTAGAAGACCTTAAAAAAATTTCTGGCTTTAATATAAAAAAGTGCATTAATTTCTCATTTTTCTTCCTAATGGGCCTTTAAAACCCCACCTATGGAGGACGGAACCTGCCAAAATACAAAAATAAATGAATGAATAAATAAATAAATAAATAAATAAATAAATAAATGACAGGATAAATAAATTAATAAATATGTCATTAAATGGAGCAAAAATAATATTAGAAATAAATATAGCCATTAATTAATTGATAAAATGTGACAAATTAATATTTCAGTTTTAATTTGCTTCGTTATTTATATATCTTTGTATTAATTCCCTTATTCATGTACTCTTCTGTTTAAGAAATAAATCTTAGTATTACAATATAACTGCAACCAACGATAATTTTCAATCTTGATATAATTATATTAAAAAATAATTGCTTTTTTTTATTAAAACTGTGAGAAAGTCCAAATAATAAAATGTATTAAAACTGTGAAAAAGTCCAAATAAAATGTATTAAAACTGTGAAAAAGTCCAAACAATAAAATATATTAAAACTGTGAAAAAGTCAAAATAAATGTATTAAAACTGGAAAAAAAAGTCCAAATAATAAAATGTATTAAAACTGTGTAAAATTCCAAATAATAAAATGTATTAAAACTGTGTCAAATTACAAATAATAAATTGTATTAAACTGTGGAAAAAGTCCAAATAAAATGTATTAAAACTGTGAAAAAGTCCAAATAAAATGTATTAAAACTGTAAAAAAGTCCAAATAAAATGTATTAAAACTGTGAAAAAGTCCAAATAAATGTATAACTGTGAAAAAGTCAAAATAACAAAATGTATTAAACTGTGAAAAAGTCAAAATAATAAAATTTATTAAAACTGTGAAAAAGACCAAATAATAAAATGTATTAAAATTGTGAAAAAGTCAAAATAATAAAAAGTATTAAAACTGTGAAAAAGTTGTTTGAGTCCACAATGTATTGTTTAAACCCCAAAATATTCTATTTACTATCAATTCAATCAACTAATCAATTGATCCACTAATTGTTTCAGCCCTGAACTGAAGTATTGATATATTTTTTTGCCAGAATGTAACACAGATTATTATTATTATCATCATCTCATAACTAAAGTATGAAGTATTGTGGTGTGATCCGACAGCACCCTCTAGTGGACATCCGGAGGAACTACAACACGTATAACAGGAGTGTTGTTGAGCAGCAGACTCAGCAGGACTGAGACGTCCTGCAGGCTGAAGGTCAAAGATAATCTGGAGGTAAATGTTACACACTGATAAGCAGCTGTGAAGCAACACACACACACACACACACACACATACACATTAACTCACAGTGCAGCGTTACATAAAGAGTCTAAACACCAAACACACACATCTGACCTCTTGCCCTCAGATGGTTCTCGCTTTTAGGTCTCAAAATCACAACATCAGTTATTTTACTTTTTTTAAACTTGTGTCTCTTCTTTACTGACTTGTTTGAGCGCATGTCGCTTTAAATTAAACCGACACAAAAAAGAAAATTCAGGGTTTTAATGAAGGATAAAATGTTTGAAGCATTCTCAGTGGCCATCTAGATAAATATTTATATTATTTTTAATTTAAAAAACAACCCAGAAAAACAATCAGAACAGCAGTGACTTTAAAAAGAAATCCCATCTTACACAATCACCACCTAAAAGAAACAAATTCCAGTAAAATATAAATAAAATCAATAAAAAGGTCACAAGGTCGAAGGTAACAGACTGAGTAGACAGATTCTGAATTTCTCTAGCCTGTTCTTAAATGTTGTCACTGCTGGTTAAATTAGAACTGATCAGTGGTGGAGGAAGTATTCAGATCCTTTACTTAAGTAAAAATACTATTATCACACTGTAAAAATACTCTGTTAGAAGTAAAAGTGTGTAAGTATGATCAGGAAAATGTACTTTAAGAATTAAAAGTAGAAAAATGTCCCCTGTGACTGTTATGATATTACATATTCTATCATTAGATTATTATTACTCATGCATTAATATAAAAGCAGGATTTTAGTGCATCTAATGATTATTTTCATTATGGATTAATCTGCTGATTATTTTCTCCATTCATTGATTGTTTGTTTGGTTTGTAAATATTCTGAAAATAGCCACAACAGTCTGAACCTCAACATTATTCAGTTTACGGTCAATTAAGACGAGAAAAAGCAGTAAATCTTCACATCTGAGAAGCTGAAACTATGAAATGTTTAATGCATTTTTGCATGAAAATGACAACTGACTAATTGTTTAAGCTCAAATTTGATATACTGTTGGGTAGTTTAATATTTTACAAAACAGTACATCATATTTTAAAAGTTTTTCATGTTTTTCTTATGCTAAATTTTCATTTGAGTAGTAACTAAAGCTGTCAGATAAATGTAGTGGAGTAAAAAGTACAATATTTCCCTCTGAGATGTACTGGAGCTGAAGTATAAAGTACCATGAAATGGAAAGTAAAGTACAGATCCTACAGAAAAAAGCAAAATCAGTTTGTACAGGTGAGTTATTTCGTCTCGCTCACCTTCAGAGGAGACGAACTGTCCCACAGCCGACGAGCCTCCGCCTCCCGTCTCCACGAACTCCACCTCGGACACGATGATGTTGTCCTCCAGCACGGAGCCGCAGGTCATGCAGACGGCATCGCCGCGGGCGTGGTCCACGTCGATGTCCGAGCTGCCGCAGTTCTTACACACCTTGGAACTCATGGCGTCACACGGCGAGCCTCAAAGCCTGAGGGGAAAAGAAGAGAGAAATTAAAACCTTGGATTTAAATGACAAAAGTTAGATGTCATATATTCTTTTAGTCTTTTATTGATTTTTATCAGTTCCAGTGGTGGAATGTAACTAAGTACATTTACTCAAGTACTGTACTTAATGTGAGGTGCTTTACTTCAGTATTTCTATCACATGACACTTCAGACGGAATATTGTACTTTTTACTGCACTACATTTATCTGATGACTTTAGTTATTTTATAAATGAAAATTTAACATATAAAAACAAGGTAAACCAGGGATGCACGATTTTGATCTAATTGCGATTATTTTTACTGATATTGAAATTTGCAATATCATTTCCGCTATTAGCGGGTATGATAATTTTTACATCAGTATTCTTATTTTCACTGAAAAATCGTGCAGAAATATATATATAAATAAATACATAAATAAATAAATACACTTAAAAATAAATATTAAATAAATTTAATAAATAAATGCAAAAATAAATTAACAAAAAATGATAAAAATGTATACATAAATAAATAAATAAATAAATAAATAAAGGCGAAAATGAATGGTGGTGAAATGCAAAGGAAAAATCGTGCATAAATAAATAAACACACATTTAAAAATAAATATAACATAAATGCAAGAATAAATAAATAAATAACAAATAAATGCAAAAATAGATAAATAAAAAATAAATGTAAAAATAAATAAATAAATTACAAAAAATTATAAAAATAAGTAAAAAAATAATTACACATATTTAATAATAAATACAAAATAAATAAATGAATGCAAAAATACATAAACAAATAAAATTAAATGCAAAAATTAATAAATAACTTTTAGAAATTGTAAAAATAAATACAGGGGAAAATTAAAGGGGGTGAATTGCAAAGGAAAAATCGTGCATAAATAAATAAAAATACATTTACGAATAAATATAACAAATTTAAAAATAAATAAATAACAAATAAATACAAAAATCGATAAATAAAAATATGAAAGTAAATACACATTTAAAAATAAATATAAAATAAATAAATACAAACATACATTAACAAATAAAAAATAAATTATAAACATTATAAAAATAAATACATATATAAATAACGGGGGAAATTAAAGGGGGTGAAATGCAAAGGAAAATTGTGCATAAATAAATAAACACACATTTAAAAATAAATATAACATGAATGCAAAAATAAATAAATACAAAATAAATGCAAAAATAGATAAATAAAAACTAAATGCAAAATTAAATGTATTCATTAAAGATATACAAATAAATACACATATTTAAAAATAAATATAAAATAAATGCAAAAATAGATAAACAAATAAAAAATGAATGCAAAAGCAGATAAATCAAAAAATAAATACAAAAATAAATAAATAAATTTAAAAAATATTCAAATAGATGCATAAATAAATAAAGGGGGAAATTAAACAGAAGAGTAAATAAATATTATTAATTAATAAAAGGATAAATAAATAAATATTTATGAAGATGTATCTATTTATGTCATATTTTATCAATTGATTAATGTCTCCATTTATTCTTAATATTATTTTTGCTACATTTAATGCCATATTTATTAGTTATTTTGTCAGGTTGTGTCCTCCATATAAGAGTAGTTCTTCCAGCACAGTGTGAATCAGATGCAGTGATTCTGCAGAACTTGCCCGGCTGCTCTGCTCCATTAGCCGGCTAGCTACGTGGCACTGCAGCCGGCCGGCTAGCTCAGCGGTTTCTCTCCAGCTAGCAGCTCAACAACGACTCATTCAGTTCACACTTTAACACACATGAACATGATGGAATGATGTAATGAACGAGCAGCCTCTCAGGTCATTAAACACATCATGAGAGTGTCGGTGTACATACCTTCACAGGTGAACAGGAACCGTCTGCAGACACGCTGGGACGCGTGTCAACCTCCTCACAACAAGTGTTTTCTACAATAAACCTGATTCTTTTCAGTATTTCTCAATGACTGTAACACTTAACGCATTGTAACGGTGATAATTAGAGAGCAGACAGCAACGTAACAGCGCGCAGAGGTTCACTAAATGCTGTAATATCGCTGCAATCCTCAACACAACACACCCAACATGTGCGTTTGATGCTCGACACACGGACGAGACCAACTCGGACCGGAGGGGTGCAAGGTGGCAAGATGTTGTTTAATTTAAATAGAAATACAAAAAGTGGGTCCGTTTTTAGAAATGTGGGGTACAAGTATGCTTTAAATGTTAGGTTGGGTTTTATAAAAATGTAAAATTAGCAAACATTTTGTCATATAAAGAGTTAACACCGGCAACAGAAACCCCTACTTATGAAATGGCACTTCTTATGTCCCTGCTTTTAAATGGACAGTTAGGGTAGGGAATAAAATTAAATTAAATTAAATTAAATTAAATTAAATTAAATTAAATTAAATTAAATTAAATTAAATTAAATTAAATAAATGTTCTACTACTTTTTCCATTTTATGCTACTTTATACTTCAAATAAAAAAAAATCAAAGGTTTATTTGAAGTTAATTTGAGGCTTCAGCAGTGTGAGTTAGTCAAATCAAGCTGGTATCTTCCAAAGTTATGGTGTTTTTGGTATGAAATTCCCTCTTGGTGTTTCCCTGTTAAATTAAATTAAATAAATGTATACATAAATAAAATATTTATAAATAAAATATTTTTAAAGTACAGTAGTAATAAAATAAATGTTGAAGTACTTGTGCTTTATTTCTTTCCATTTTATGCTACTTTATACTTCAAATTAAAAAATCAAAGGTTTATTTGAAGTTAATTTGAAGTTTATGCAAAGTGAGTTAGTCAAATCAAATTGGTATGTTCCAAAGTTATGGTGTTTTTGGTATGAAATTCCCTCTTGGTGTTTCCCTGTTAAATAAAATAAAATAAAAATATTTATTAATAAAATATTTTTAAAGTAAAGTAGTTATAAAATCAATTTTGAGGTATTTCTTTACTTTATCCATTTTATGCTATTTTAAACTTCAAATTAAACAAAATGCAAAGCTTTATTTGAAGTTAATATGAGGCTTCAGCAGTGTGAGTTAGTCAAATCAAGTTTCTCAGGAAGCTGCAGCTTCTGAATCATAGATTTTTATACCAGACGATGTTTCCCTTCTGTTTATCTGTTAATGGATGAATCCCCTTTTCAAAAACACACAATCGACTCCACAAATGCATGAAAACTTGATTTTATTCTCAACAGAATAATAATAATACAAAAAAAGACTTAAAGTCTTCACAGATGATCCAACAGTATGAAAATGTATATTCATGACAGGATAGGATCTATCTGCTATTCATAGAAATCAATGTATTCAAGCTGATTTTGTCGCTGACGATCACGTCGTATCCAGTTAGGACACGGTGTAACAGTTGTTTAATTTTAAAATGACTTCATCAGAAGAACCCCTCAGTCTGCTCCGTCCTCTCTGTGCTGAGAGTCTAGAGACAACATCCAGAGCAACCACACGCAACCTTCCTCCCTCTCTGTTCTGAAAACAGCCTCGTACCAAACGGCATTTTAATTATTAGGTGAGTAGCGTATAAATGTTACAGGTGAATAATGTTGTTTTCATTGGGTATTAATGACACTAAAAGGTAAAAGGTCAACAAGCTCAAAGCAGGAACCACAGCAGGTTAAAACAAACTCAGCATAACAATAGAAATAATTGTTGATTAAATGGATTTGCTTTGTTTAAAGAGAACTTTTCTTAAAGGTATAATATGCAACATTCGTTGGCTCCGTTCTCATCTGTCAAATATGGCCACAAAGCATCTAAAGGAGGACTTGTGCCCATTGATGTGTAGCCTAATGCTTGTGTCTTGGTATCAGAAGCCGAGGGACGTGACAAAGCGATGGTATTTGACCACCTGAACGGGCTGCACACCCTGCACGCCGTTATTGGCTGGAGGTTACACCCCCACGTGGGGCCAGACGACCAGACCCTTACCAATAGAAGTTTATTCAAGTGTGCTATTAGTATACTTATTTTAAACGTAAAATAAGAGAGTATACTTTCAGTTTATTTTTGATGTACTTATCAGAGATATACTTAAGTATACTTGGCTTATACAGACAAGTATACAGTAAAGTCAAAGTATACTTGGCTTATACTTGTACTTAATCTTTTGATTGAGATAAGAAAAGTATAATTAAGTATTCTTGCCTCATACAGAAAGGTATACTTGGCTTGTAAGTATATAACTATTAAACTAACAGTATACCTATTCACTTGTAGTATAGTTCAGAGTATAGTTGCAGTACAAAATACAACTTAGATGTAAACTAATTGTGTACTCAAAGCTGACTGTTCTTACACTTAAAGTATCCTTTTATAACTAAAAGGAGGGCCAATTTAGTCCCAATAAGTATTGAATTAGTAAACTTACAAGTATACTACATTGATATTAGTATACTCACTACAGAAAGTATACTTCATATAATAAACTTGAAGTATAGTACTTTTTCATAAGGGAAAGCGTCCCGAGTAAAGCAAAATAAGAAGGAAAGAGAAAATACAAGCAGAAGGCTGCAGGGTCTCTGCAGAAACAGACAACACAACACACTTCTAGTGGGACATAAGTGATGATTGAGAGGGATTATTTTTGTATCAGTCAATATATTGTTTTTTAGGAAATTAGCAACACAGGATTATAATGTGTGTAGAAG
>CAKALU010059740.1:0-11336 GCA_916700995.1 Hozukius guyotensis | reverse complement strand
GTGCTGGAATTCCTGGAGCATGATGGAGGTGTTTTCTGAGAGGAGGCCTCTGTGTATTTCTGTTTATCATAACACTTCATTAACAGATTGACCAAACTTATGTCTGTCTTATGGCTGTGACAACCATGACACTCGCTACTCCTTTGTCCTCAGATCTTGGTTCGCAGTACAGACTATGATCGCACCCTGATGAGCGCTGAGGCCAACCTTGCAGGTCAGCTAACTCCTCTTCCTCCTTCTACCAGCAATACTAGTACTTTTCCTCCTCACATTATCAGTCTCTTGCCGTCATCCAGGTCTCTACCCCCCCGCTGGTCAGCAGGTCTTCACAAAAACCTTGCAGTGGCAGCCGATACCTGTACACACGGTACCACCAAGTGAAGAGAGGGTATGTGTGTATAATATAAATAGTTTTATAAGTGCTCCTCGCTCCAAGTGATTCAACACCTCTTCTGTCTTTTTTTTTTAGCTTCTCTCTTTTCCTCTGCGTGACTGTCCTCGCTACGAGCAGCTGATGAACGAAACTGAACACACCAAGATATTTATTAATTACACCACTACGTACCAGGTACGGGGATTTTTGGGGAGTTACGTGACATCAAAAGGAGTCTACGATTACTCATGATTTTGTGATGCAATGATGAAGTTATGTTGAGCTTACTATGTTCTTCTCCTCAGGACGTTATAGAGCTGGTGAGGAATAAAACAGGACTGAATAAGACGAATGTGGAATCCATCTGGAGCGTGTACGACACACTCTTCTGTGAGGTGAGAACACACACACAGTCACAGTCGAAGGGGGGTCGTCACGGGTTGGCCGCGGCCGGCGAGACGTCACCGCCGCCCAGCCCAACTCGGCTTGCTAAAATGGTAATGGAAACGCAAATCAGCACAGCATGGAAATTTTAGTTGGTTGCAATCTGCAATCTCACCGCTAGATGGCGCCAGATCCCACACACTGCACCTCTAATATTTCTGTAGACTTTTTGTACATGCAATACCAACAAATTTGTGTCTTTTTTCTGTGCGAAATAAAGTATAGTTCTCTGAGAACTTGGATTGAAACAATTATTTTTTAGTACATAAACTATAGGTAAATAATTGCAAAAATTAACTTCTGAATTCTGGCCATAAATCTGTAATATGAGAGGTTTTGGCAGGACTTTCATGACATGAACTCAAACTGCTTGTGTTGTGTTTTTTTAAAATAAGAGCTTCCTGTTATTCAAGACACAATTCACAAGTTGTTTGTATTTCAACAGACACAAGTTATGTGTAAACTTCTGGCGGGCGAGACTGTAACCGACCAAATCTCAAGGCTGTTGGTTTTTAGTCTTGTGACTCAACCGGTCCTCATCAGCATTTCAGGAACACGTCGACATTTTGGCAAAGAAGCTGTTTGAGGAACAGAAATGTGCAACTAGTACCGGTTTCACATGTGTGTTTTTCTGATCTTATCTCGTTAACAAAGGTCGCTGCTGGCATTTCAGCCTCCAATCAATATATTGTATTACTGTTAATATATAATCAGACATGTGTATCTATAATTTTGTCCACATTATCACAAGTCAAATACACACAAAATAGTGTGAGGTTTCAAGTGTGAGCCAATTATGAAATGAGGGACATCTGGGTCACTGAGTGCAGCCACGAGATGAGCAACAATGTGAGAGATGGTTGCAGTGAGAGGACTGCTGACAAAGTACTATCAAGACAACTTAACGACTGCTTAATTGAAGCGTTTAGGCCTCTTTTGACATTCTCCTTTTAATCAAGTGTCTCTTTGTGTTGTCTGTGTTTGAATTCAGTACTGTCACAACCTCACAGCTCCCGAATGGGTGACTGCCGATGTTATGAAGATGCTCCAAGACCTCAAAGATTTTGGATTTCGGGTAAAAGCAGCAGCAAATATCTGTGGTTTCATTTATGAGTTTTTTAGTGTCTCATAATGGTCTAAATGCTATTATTGTTAAAGTATGTAAAGTAATGTAATGATGTCCACTTTTCACAGGTGCTGTTCGGGGTCCACGAACAACGAGAAAAGAGCCGGCTGCAGGGAGGTATGTGTGTGTAGTTTAGTGAAAATCAAATACAACTCAAACGGGAAGAAATAGTGTGTTTGTTGGGGACTATTTTCCGCGGCGGATTAATCCTCATTTGGTGCTTTATTTAGTATATCTGGCAGCAGGGAGGTGTATGTGGGATTAAGTCTAAATAAACTACAGTTCATGATAATGAAGGAACATGTCAGTAAAGAGTGTGGCTCATTGATGTGTTTTTAATAGTTTTCGAACAACAGTGGAGCTCTATGGCACAGAGGATGAACATATATCAATAACAATACTTGTTATTCACTGTTGGTTGGGTTTTTTTCATGGGATTTATTGATAAACTATAGAATATCACTAGACTTATCTTTTAATTACAGGATTAAATAGGGAAATAAGAACTGTTGTCTGTCTTCTAGGTATGCTGTTGGGTGAAATAGTGAAGAATCTTTCCAAGATGGCCGTCCCGGACCCAAAACAGAAACTGAAATTGATGATGCTGTCAGCGGTAAGAATTTTTCAATTACTAGCAGGTTGATTTTTTTTTTTTTTTACCTTGGACAGAGCTTGTTTCCAGTCTTAATGCTAAGCTAAGCTAACTGTCTCCTGGCTTTAGCTTCATATTTAACATACAGACATGATTGGTGTCGATCTTCTCATCTAACTCTGTCGATAAAAAGCAAGTAAGTGCATTTAAAAAAATGTTGAACAATTCCTTTAATGTGCGTGTGTCTGTTCCACAGCATGACACCACTATAGCTGCTCTTCAGACCAGCTTGGATGTGTTCAGTGGGAGACAGCCGCCATATGCCTCCTGTCAGATATTTGAGCTGCACAGGGACGACAACGGGTAAACAAATACACACACACACACAGCATACTGTAGACACTAGCAAAAACATAATAATATGGACTCACACAGACAGATTTTAGGAGCTGATACCAGAAAGAAAGTAAAAAAAATATGCAAAGTGGAATAAACAGATGAGACTTTTACTTTGAAATTCAACACAACCAGATTCAGCTGCCGACCGTCATCTACTGTAGGTAATACACTGACTACGGATAAGTAACTCATACAACCCTGCTTAAAAACACCCAGATTGTCCCTTTAATGTCCAAACTGCTGATTGAAACATCATTAAATGTGACACTAGACAATCATCAACTCTCTCTCTCTCTCTGTGCATCCAGCTCTGTTTCGGTGTCGCTGTTCTTCAGGAATGACAGCACAGTGGTGCCGTTCCCTCAGCAGATACCAGGCTGCTCCCTTGACTGCCCTCTAGAGGAGTTTGTGAGAATTACAAAGCTCTCTATTTCAGACGACCGGGACAAAGAGTGTCAAGTGCCTTCAGGAGGGAGAGATAAAGGTGAACACACACTAGAAACTCCAGATAAAGAGAGATGTCTAAATGATTGTGCCACCATTGATCCTTTTTCTTCTTCGTCTCCAGAGGTGATCATCATTCTGGCGGTGTCCGGATGTCTGCTCTTCTTCATCATCTTCGTCGTCCTCTGCGTTATTTGTTGGCAGAAGGAGCCAATCAGCAACCGGGGGTACCACCATGTGGTCAACCAGGAAGTCGGAGAGGAATCCTGACAGAAGCCTCTCCTCTCTCGGAGATCGACCAGCCTGGCGTCCTGGGACAGCAGTGATGACGATGGACTTTGACCTTTTTGATGGTTTCAGCAACACGTTCGGGACCCTCACATAAATGGTTTTGTTATTTTTAAACTGAGAGCTTTTGTCCAAAATGACCATGTTTCTGTTTGGTCAGGGAGAGGAATTTAAGAAATATTTTGACTTCAGATTTTAGAGAAAAACTGTTTCGTCATCGCTCTAAACTAACTTGATGAGTGAGATATTGTCGGAGGGACCAGGACTGATTTCTACAGTGGGGAAAACCTTTTGTGTTTTATCACTTTGTGAGCTAAAGTAACTGCTGTGTGGTCCGATCTCCAATCAGTTCTTAAAAAAAGATCTTTCTCTTTTTTTTAATTGGCAGAATACATTTGTTTTGTATGTCCATGTGTATTCATGCTTTGCGTGTATGGTATGTGCGTTGACTCTGAGGCCTAATGACCAAGATGCCTTAAATATTTTGAATATGGAGTGTTTTATTTTGTTCTGATGCGTCACATCATTTTGTAGGATTTCAAGTTTTTGATTTGAACTTCTTCAAATAGGTGCGTTTGATTTATCAAAGGAGCAGCAGGGTGCTTCTCACCCAGAGAGAGGTGGCTTAAAGGGATAGTTCGGGTGTTTTGAAGAGTGGTACGAGGTACTTACCTATAAATAATTCACTGACTATGGATACGTACCACTTCAAAACACCCAAACTATCCCTTTAAGCCTCATGACGGCAAGCATCACCCTCCGAGTGTCCTTTAGAAAGACACTAAAACACCAGCAAATAAAATATCTTTTTGTTGTCTACAAGAATCAAATAGCTCTGGTGATCATGTAAACCAGCTTTGTACAGATGGAGCTTAAAACAGAATATGATTTTTTATTGTGAATATCTTTGGAAACACTGGAAACCTTGTTTGTTTTTTAATATGGCTGACTTTGAATTATTTGAAAAATAAAATGTTTTATCTTTGAAACTATCATTTAAAATGCAGATAGTAGATGCTTTTCCTCAAGAGATATTATGAAAAAACATAAACTGTGTTGGCTAAATAAAACTTAAAAGGGTGACATCTGGGCTTTTATATAACAGGTGAGGAAGGTTTTTGTTTGCCTTGGGTCTTTGGTTAGAAAACAGAAAAGAAAATCTAATATATTACAAATAATCCTAATGCAGCCTTGACTAGGATCTTGTTTTTCTTCAAGTCAGGACTTTTAATTAATTTGCACATTGTCAAAATCATCATTGTAACTGCAGTTACGTCAAACATGGAGAACACATGATCTTTGCTTAAAAATCAACACATGTCAATTGCAATATTCAATTCAATAAAGCTTATTTGTCTGTATTGTGTGGCTCCACTCTAAGCTGTCATTCAAATGTTCTTTCATGCTGTATGAAATAATTCATCAGACTGAGAATGTGTTGTAAATGGTTTTCTCTCTCTGAAAAATAAACAATCAATATGAATGTAGGTTGTAATAGTTTTTAATTTTCAGTTAGTTTTTATTTTATTTTAGTTTTGACTTTTTGTTTCCATTTTAGTTTAGTTTTCACAGTGTGTTTAGTTAAGTTTCAGCTGGTTCAGACAGGTTTATATATTTAGTTTGTTTTTGTGTTGTTGACTTTTTGTTTAAAATTTTATGAAATAAATTAATAAATAATTATGATTTTTTTTAAATCTTGCACATACAGGTGGATAGCTTGTAATAATATCAATATATTAAATAATATTTATTAAAATTAAGATAATAAGATAAAAAAATATATATATAATCTTCCGGGACTTCAAGAGTCCATGAAAATAAAAGAAAGTTAAATATGATTAATTCAAAAATATTTAGAAATACACAGCCCCCGAAGTCCCACATTTTTTTTTAAATTAATTTTTTTAATAAAATCTTGTGCATACATGATGAGAACTTGTGCACCAAAAATATGAATAATGTCAAGAAATTAAATAATATTTATTACAATTAAGATACGATTAAAAAAGGGTCGAGGGTTTGAAAAAAAAGTAAAATAATAATGAAAATATATTAAAAAAATAATACAAATAAAATAGAATATAATTTATAATATTATATTATATATATTCTTTTTTTATTTTATATCATTTTCAGGTTCATACTTGTATTTTGTGTTTCTATTAGAACATGTTTACATGCTGTAATGTTAAAAAAACAACTTTATTTTCCTCATACTGTCTGCCTGAATATACCTGTATTTACCATCTGTCTGAAACGCTCTGTTTTGGTGCATTTCAACGGAATTGCAATGGAATTGCAATGGAATTGCAATGGAATTGCGTTGCTAGGCAACAGTTTGGGTCCATGTTTACTTCCTGTCAGCTGGTGTTATTCACATACACTGCATCAGGAAATAAACTGGGACACATTTAGAATATTTATGTTTAAAACCGTGTAATGGTCTAAATATTGTATATCTGTGACATCACAAATGGACAAAAATCCAAACGGCAATACAGGCTATGTGTATTTCTCCGTATATTGAGCGTTTTGATAGTTTAACATTATTTATATATCACTTAACCCTGCTTTATAATATAAAAGACAAGAAAATCTCACTTTTTACAATATGGGACCTTTAAATGCATTTATTGGTTTAGATTTGACTTGACATCATGCATTCTAAGAGTAAAACTGTACAACAGTAGAATGTTGTGAGGTCATGAAGCAGTTGTGAGGTCATGAAGCAGTTGTGATGTCATAAAGGAGTTGTGAGGTCATGAAGAAGTTGTGATGTCATAAAGGAATTGTGATGTCATAAAGGAGTTGTGAGGTCATGAAGCAGTTGTGAGGTATTAAAGGAATTGTGAGGTATTAAAGGAATTGTGCGGCCAACATTCCGGAGAAAACTCTTGATACCAACCAGAATCTCTCATCAATCTCATTTCAACTGTGAACCTCGAATCTTCGACATTTCAACGGTGAACTTTGAATCTTCGACATTTCAACGGTGAACCATTACTGTTTGAGAGCCATGCCTTACAATTTGAGAACAAGATTAGTAAGGACTCCTGAGCGTCCGTCTTCCAGTAGAAATCTGGGTAAGTAGTAATACCAAAATCCTGACGAGAACTGCAGTCTCTCTTACTTTAACATCCATATGATTTAGCTGCTGGGCTAATGATTACTAACGCTGCTTCTTCCTTAAGTCCCTCAGAGAGTAGATCACATCCAGGACATGCTGGACAACAGGTCAGGTGGAAACCAGAGGGCCACCAAGAGAAAGTCTGACAAGAGCCCTGAAAGAGCCAGGAGCAGGAGCACGAGCAGGACAAGTCAATGTCCCTCCGAGGGCTTCAGACCGTCATTCAGCAGAGGTTAGATGACATAGAAAGAACCTCAGGGGCTATTTTGTTAAAGTCTGGGTACTGAAAAGTAGCAACACAACTACTTGGTTAGATTTAGGCAACACAACTACTTGGTTAGGTTTAGGAAAAGATCGACTTAGTTGGGTTAAGGCAACAAAACTACTTGGTTAGGTTTAGGAAAAATATACAAACAGTACATACTGTATACACATACAGTATCTAGTGTGCCTAGGTCGGTCCGGTTTGTCTCTGCCATGCTATATACACCTGGGTGCTAATAACATCTGCCTTAAAAATATCACCAAGTATAAAAAAAATTGGTTTAAAAATCATGAAAAAATCAGTGTTAAGTGTTATAAGTCTCGAATGAGTGGGCGAACCACTCTAGTTTTTATATAGTGTTAGGCTAAGGGTTATACTAAGGATGGCTCCAGTGGTGAAAAGCAGTCTAACTCCACAATTCAGTACTATATAGTTCAGTCTTTTCACATGTTTTCAGCACTAATTTTCTAACATGTTTAATGTGTTTAGGAAACTTTTACTCCACTGAGGATGCTGGGACATCGACACCCCCCTGCGCCAGCATTAGCTCCAAATCTGAGGAGAAGAAGGGCAGGAAGAGGAGGTTCGAGGACACAGAAGAATACGGGAAGAGGAAAAGAACGTTTCTGAGTCCCAGTGAGGGCACCAGCTACCAGGCCACCACTGAGACCTTCCCTGACGCCATCCCTGAGGCCATCCCTGAGGCCACCACTGAGGCCATCCCTGAGACCATCCCTGAGGCCATCCCTGAGGCCACCACTGAGACCACCTCTGAGACCAACCCTGAGGCCACCACTGAGGCCACCACTGAGGCCACCCCTGAGACCATCCCTGAAACCTCCTCCAGTTGCGACAGCATCAGCACCGACTCTGAGGAGAAGAAGGGCAGGAAGAGGAAGTCTGCGGACACAGGAGAATACGGGAAGAGGAAAAGAACGTTCCTGAGTCCCAGTGAGGGCACCAGCTACCAGGCCACCACTGAGACCACCACTGAGACCACCCCTGAGGCCATCTCTGAGGCCATCCCTGAGACCACCCCTAAGGCCATCCCTGAGACCATCCCTGAGGCCACCCCTGAAACCTCCTTCAGCACCGACTCTGAGGAGAAGAAGGGCAGGAAGAGGAAGTCTGCGGACACAGGAGAATACGGGAAGAGGAGAAGAACGTTCCTGAGTCCCAGTGAGGGCACCAGCTACCAGGCCACCACTGAGACCACCACTGAGACCACCCCTGAGGCCACCCCTGAGATCATCCCTGAGACCACCCCTAAGGCCATCCCTGAGACCATCCCTGAGGCCACCCCTGAAACCTCCTTCAGGTCCGGATCTGAGGAGAAGAAGGGCAGGAAGAGGAAGTCTGAGGACACAGGAGACTACGGGAAGAGGAGAAAAACGCCCCTCAGTTCCGGTACGGACACCAGCTACCAGGGCACCACTGATACCACCACTGAGTCCACCCCTGGGACCTCCTCCAGTGATGAATTTGACACCTTCTTCTCAGAAAACAGCAGAGGTGAGTAGAGATAGAAATACGTGAAACATTGATGAAGTGTGAGTTCCATCAGTAAATTCAGTTGAGTTTACTCTTCATGAGGAACACTACTAGCCTGGGAAGACTGTTTCGGCACTTATTTTCTAACATGTATAATGTGTTTAGGAACCTTTTACTCCACTGGGGATGCTGGGAAATCGGCACCCGCCAGCACCAAATCTGAGGAGAAGAAGGGCAGGAAGAGGAAGTCTGAGGAAACAGAAGCATCCGGGGAGAGGACAAGAACGTTCCTACGTCCCGGTGAGGGCACCAGCCACCAGGCCACCACTGAGACCACCCTTGAGGCCATCCCTGAGGACACCTTCTTCTCAGAAGACAGCGGAGGTGAGTAGAGATAGAAATACGTGAAACATTGATGAAGTGTGAGTTCTATCAGTAAATTCAGTTGAGTTTACTCTTCATGAGGAAGGCTGTTTCAGCGCTTATTTTCTAACATGTATAATGTGTTTAGAAATCTTTTACACCGCTGAGGATGCTGTGTCACGGATACCCGCCAGCACTGACTCTGAGGAGAAGAAGAGCAGGAAGAGGAAGTCTGAAGACACAGGAGACTACGGGAAGAGGAGAAGAACGCCCCTCAATCCCAGTGCGGGCACCAGCTACCCCTGGTACCAGGCACCCCTGCGCGTCCTCTCGTACCCATTTCCTTTTCTTTTTAATCTCTTTTTTCCATCCATCCCTGAGGCCATCCCTGAGACCATCCCTGAGACCATCCCTGAGGCCATCCCTGAGACCATCCCTGAGACCATCCCTGAGGCCACCGCTGAGACCTCCTTCAGTTACCGATCTGACACCTTCTTCACAGATGACAACGGTGGTGAGTAGAGATAGAAATACGTGAAACATTGATGAAGTGTGAGTTCTATCAGTAAATTCAGTTGAGTTTACTCTTCATGAGGAAGGCTGTTTCAGCGCTTATTTTCTAACATGTATAATGTGTTTAGAAATCTTTTACACCGCTGAGGATGCTGTGTCACGGATACCCGCCAGCACTGACTCTGAGGAGAAGAAGAGCAGGAAGAGGAAGTGTGAGGACACAAAAGACTACGGGAAGAGGAGAAGAACGCCCCTCAGTTCCGGTGAGGGCTGCAGCTACCAGGCCACTACTGAGGCCATCCCTAAGACCACCAGTAGCGACTCTGACACCACCTTCCCAGAAGCCACTCTGTTTCACAACATAGGTGAGTAGAGATAGAAATACGTGAAACGTTGATGAAGTGTGAGTTCCATCAGTAAATTCAGTTGAGTTTATTCTTCATGGGGCGTACTACTAGCCTGGGAAGACTGTTGTATAATGTCTAGTGGATGTTGATAGGCAGATCTTGTTACCTTTGGACAGAATCAGACTGTTTACAGTCTTGATGCTAAGCTAAGCTTAATCGTCTGCTGGCTCAAAAGGTCATATCGTTCCTCTAAGTTTCAGTCTTGGCTTTTGGATTCATATTGGTAATAGGATTCGATTTTAAATCAGTAATTGTTACTGTAGTATTAGGGGTTAGTTTAGAAGTGGAATGAAAGTTCTGAACAAGTACAGTCAAAGTGTTTGTGTTTTGTTTCTGCAGCTGACTTTGAGGCGAAATATGAGGAAGAGGGAATACTGGGTGAAGGAGGCTTCGGAGCAGTCTTTGCTGGCCACCGCAAAGACGACCATCTGCCTGTAAGTTACACACACACACACACAGAATCCAGGATTCATGTATCCACTCTGTATGTAGTCAACGTATCCTCATACAACGGTTCGTATGATATTTTACAAAAAGTTATTCCTACTTTTCATTGCGTTTTCCTACGAATGTCCAGCAACACGTGAAGCATGTGTCAATTTCCGCTCCAGTCTTTTCAAAATAAAAGTTAGATTTAGGAAAAGATCGACTTGGGTAGGTTTCAGCAACAAAACTACTTAGTTAGGTATTGGAATTGGTTTGGGTTAAAATAACACCGGAAGTGGCGTAATTTAAGTACAGAAGTTACATGAGAAAAACGACTTAGTTAGGTTTAGGAAAAGATCGACTTGGTTAGGTTTTGGCAACAAAACTACTTGGTTAGGTTTAGGAACCAAAACTACTTAGTTAGCTTTAGGCAACAAAACTACTTAGTTAGGTTTAGATAACACAACTACTTAGTTAGGTTTAGACAAAAAAAATACTTAGTTAGGTTTAGGTAACACAACTACTTAGTTAGGTTTAGACAACACGGTTTGGGTTAAAATAACTCCGGAAGTGGCGTAACTTAAGTACAGAGGTTACGTGACAAATCAACGTTGACTACAGGTTTCACGTGGGATACAAACACCGGCCTATTGGGGAAATTCCTGTGATTTATACGAACTACAGTGCATTACTTTTCGTAGGTATAGCTACGAAAGGTGTATGAGAACAGCCTCATGTAGTATAAGCTGACCAAATGTCTGTTTCTGTCCCGTAGGTGGCCATAAAGCATATCCGCCGGTTTCTTTGCACAACAGTGGTAAGAGATTTGTTTTTCATCCTAATACCAAAACATTACATTATTGAAATCATTTGAGTAACATTTCTCTTTTTATTCTGAGTACAAAGGGAACACGTTCCTCTTGTACCTCATACAATCTAACAGTTAAAATACTGTTAACTTTTGTATACATGTGTACATGAAGGTTTCATTATTTGCTTTCTCTTTCACTCCATATCTTTAGGATCTGGAAGGGGAAATTACAGCGATCCCTATAGAGGTGGCGCTGCTGCTGCACCT
>CAKALU010059739.1:0-17800 GCA_916700995.1 Hozukius guyotensis | reverse complement strand
GGAAATGCCTTGTTGATGTCAGAGGTCAGAGGAGAATGGGCAGAGTGGTTGGAGATGATAGAAAGGCAACAGTAACTCAAATAACCACTCGTTACAACCAAGGTATGCAGAATACCATCTCTGAACGCACAACACGTCGAACCTTGAAGCAGATGGGCTACAGCAGCAGAAGACCACCCGGTACTAGCAAGGTGTACCTAATAAAGTGGCCTGTGAGTGTATATCTATGTATTAACATTGTTTTGTGTTGTTAATTGATTTCCAATATTAAATATATACATCAGCATGCGATTTATTGCGATTAAATATTTCAATTTATTGACAGCCCTAATATATATACATCAAGACAGGCTTAATATAACTGTATTCCGTGCTTTTGATCTGATTACAATACCTGACAAGAAAATGTTAAAAAGAAAAAATTTCAAAGGACATTTAAAGGAGGTGAAATGTGACGTGAAAGAACAAACCTGGCAGCGAACAAAAGAGCCAACCAGGCAGGGCAAATGTTATGTAAGCACGATTTGTTTTTCGTTTGTTTGGTAACCACAAAAAAGTATCAAACACTGGATATCGTCCATTGAGCTACCGTGTTACTATTTCCCTGCTGCTTAACATAAGAAAACATAACTCTCGGACAAACAAACAGTGCTTCAGTTAAGTGACTTTGACCCCAAAGCAAACTAGTGAATCAACACTAACCGTAAATGACAACATGGCATCACTTGTTTCATCACTTCAGAACAAGAACATTGATTTTCTTTATCTATATGCTAGTTTCTGCCAAGAAAAATATAAAATTACCGACTAAAATTTAGCAGTATTTGTCTATCTTGCTGCCTATTTGCCCAGATGAAACAACAATGCATCTCTTCTACAAAATGGAGATCAGAGTGTCTTACCAAGCAGCAGCCCTGGAGCAGGTAGTGGTGCTTTAGTGCAGTGGGGCAAGCAGAAAGCTTTCACTACTGTACTACAGGGACTTCTTAATGCTGAAAAGGCAGCGTCCTCCTTGGTCCTAATGACGTCAATCTGCTATTCTGTTGGTTAAACCAAAGTCTGAAGCCTTTGCATCTTATTCAAGATTCCCTTTGAGAACCCAATGAAATGCATAATAGTGTTTTTTGTTTTCCACCGAATGTTGTGGAATGGCTGTTTTCATGTTGCTATGTGTTAAACAATGGTTGCTACGTGTTCATAAAGGGTTTCTCTTGCATGTCCAAATCTAAAGCGGGCCACTTGAGTATTTTATTGACCACCGAAGGCCCACATCGCTCTTCTGCTGAACCTCAATACTTTCATTACACATAATTAAGGTACCTCTTTGAATGCCTAGGTCCCCCTGTTTGTTAGGTATCTCAGCCACTTTAGTCCCATTATGCGAGGGAAAAACCTGTCTCTCATCAAGAATAGACATTCATGCTTCTTATTTCAAATGTAAAGTCAACATTATGATTTGTATGGCTGGAATTCTCAATGAGCAGATTTCACAGAGTGAGTGATAGTAGCCTAAAAATGCATAAAGGTCTTATAATAAGCATTATGGGTAATATTAAGGCCATTTAAGAGTATGTATTCACAGCATCATCTCTGATTATGTTCTACCCTTCCCTGCAGCCTTCACATGTTTGGCGCCCTGAATGATAATTACAGGGAGGTGCATCAGTGAGTTGATTTTTTGACCACATTATCAACTGTATGTCACCAAAGCCCAGGTCGCCCCACCCCCAAAACCAAAAAGGGAAGTGAAAGAGAGCTTGAATCATTTCAGGTTTTTCCATTTCATCACTGGCAAAGATCTTTGACAGCCTGTAAGCTGCACAGACTGCAAACATCTATTAAAATAAACATTTACATGTAGCTACATTTAAATATGCAACACTTTACTTTACATACTATCTAAGAAACTAATGGGTGCACCGACTTGTGTGGTTAAGGATGCACAACTGGTTCTGGTTTACCCTGGAGAGTAGCTAGACTGGTTGTGGGGGTTGATGTTAAAAGAAGTGTATGCACCGGCCAACCAAAGACAGACACAATAACTGTGAAGGAAATATCTTGAGAGGCCCGAGACAATAGCCAAAGACTGGGTTAGAGTGGCTCCAGTTAAAAGTAGGGCTGTCAAAGTTAACACGATAATAACGCAAATTTCTTGAATGCATTAACACAACTTGTGATTTTTAGGATAAAAAAAAACAAACTGGCATGGCCATTTTCAAAGGGGTCCCTTGACCTCTGACTTCAAGATATGTGAATGAAAATGGGTTACCTGTGAGGGTTTCTGGACAATATTTGTAATTGTTTGTATATACAGACATTTGCATAAAGCAAGCATATTTGAAAAGAGTATTAAATACTTGACAAATCTCCCTTTAAGGTACATTTTAAACAGATAAAAAAATGTGTGATTCATTTGCGATTAATCGTAGTTATGGACAATCATGCCATTAAATGCGATTAAATAGTTTATTCGATTGACAGCCCCAATTAAAAGTATATAGAGTCTAATTTAAGTGCTTTGATAATGGTGTAATTACCTAAAGCTAAGCTCTTGAAAGTGCCTACAATGTAGTTCAATATTGATCCCTGTTGATTATATTATAAAATAGAGCACAGCGTCCAAAATATGATAACAGATAGCTGTTTAATATAACTATTGAAGATGTATTACCAGTGGTGGAATGTAACTATAACTAAATGAATTTACTCAAGGACTGTATTTGAGTACAACTTTGAGGTACTTGAGTATTTGCATTTCATGGTACTTTATACTTCAACTTCACTACATTTTGGAAGCCCATATTATACCTTTGACTCCACTACATTTATTTCACAACATTAGTGACTATGTTGCTTTGCAGATTCTGATTATTACTGACACTAAATGTAAATCAATTACTAAATTATGATGTATTATGGATTAAGCTACCCAGCACCTCTACCAGCGGTACATTAATACATCACTAATTATAATCCAGTGATATAACTTTAATATATATAATTGTGAAATGGGCCATTCTGCATAATGAGTACTTTAAGTATATTTTGATGCTAATACTTTGGTACTTTTACTTGAGTACGATTATGAATGAAGGACTTTTGAGGTTACTTGTAACAGAGTGGGGTTTTTTACACTGTAGCATTGCTATTTTTACTGAAGTATACTTCTGTGCAATGTTAATACACTGACTGCGCAATATATACCTCAAGTGCAACTACCTTTGTTTACATTTTATTTATTACATCTACCCTACCTATTTTACAAGTGCAATTACCTATTTTATTCCTCTAGTGTAATACCTCTGTTTATATTTATTTATTACATCTACTTTACCTGTTTTATTTGCTTTATAACTGTGTTTGTGTTTTACCTGTTATATGTTTTACCTGTTATATGTTTTATCTGCCTCGTTTAGTCTTGTCAAGTATTTGTTTTAAAGCACTGACCAGAAGTGGAACCTGTGAATCTCGTTGTATTTAAGACGATGACAATAAAGCTTTCTATTCTATTCTATTCTTCCACCACTGGATACACATGTTCACCAACACAAGCCACTGGAACTGGGGTTTAATGGTTCATTTCGGTCATGTTTGGTTGTATATTTAGCTAGTTAGCTGCGTTAATAATCACCATTTAAGGCTACGTGCAAAGGTAATATAAGATTACCTGTGCACCAGCAGAGAAAAGGTGCCACCACATACTTGAGTATTTGCATTTCATGGTACTTTATACTTCAACTCCACTACATTTTGGAAGCCAATATTGCACCTTTGACTCCACTACATTTATTTCACAACATTAGTGACTATGTTGCTTTGCAGATTCTGATTATTACTGACACTAAATGTAAATCAACTACTAAATTATGATGTGTAAGTATATTTTGATGCTAATACTCTGGTATTTTTACCTGAGTACAATTATGAATGAAGGACTCACTTGTAACAGAGTGTTTTTTTTACACTGTAGTATTGCTATTTTTACTGAAGTATACTTCTTCCACCACATGTCACCAACACAAGCCACTGGAACAAGGGTTTAATGGTTAATTTGGTCATGTTTGGTTGTATATTTAGCTAGTTAGCTGCGTTAATAATCACCATTTAAGGCAAGGTAATATAAGATTACCTGTGCACCAGCAGAGAAAAGGTGCCACCACATCAACCACACATACAACAACAGACAAAATAATGTAAAGTTATCTCAGCTTAACGTGCAGCTGTGAGGACAACACTAAAGACTACATCTATCGATACTGAAACCGACAACATTAACGACATTTATCAACATTACTGTTAGCAAAGACTTCAACCATCAGCTTAAGCTACAAAAAGGAAGTTACAATTACCTTTTTCCCCTTTACAAGAGGCTCGTTTTATGACTAAATAAAAGCAGAAGTAGAGTAGAGAGTGTCTGACTAACCTTTGAGGCCAAAGCTGCTCGTCTGGTCAACTCCTTCTCCTTCCTGGTTCCAGCAGCTAGTGGAGGCGGATGTTAGCAACCTAGCTTCTTAGCAACCTAGCTGGTTAGCAAACTAGCTGGTTAGCAACGGCTACCGTTAACCGACCAGGCCACCGAAAACAGACGCGTTACGGCTTTTATAAGACACCAGGCGTATCCGTCGCCATTAGATATATATGTGGATGTGTCTATGTGTTTGTTAATTGTGCTAAATGTGTGTTTTTGGCGGCGTCGACAAGGCAACAGTTAGCTCACGATGCTAGCTTGGCTAACGCTCAACATCTCGCGAGATGTTGTGTGACGTGACGTGAAGTGAAGATGTCCTGGAGGAGAGTTAACTTTCCTCTGATGAGCTCATTATCTCTAGTGCAGTGTGTTTTTCTTCTTTCTGTAACACCTGTGGCTCAGGTACATAGCTGGATTAATGTGCCTGGGGCCCCTGTTTTCCTCCCCTATCTGTGTATTTCATTAAACTTTATACACTGCTGGGTAGTAGTATATCATAATTTATTAGTTGATTTATATTTTGTGTTCATAAACTGAATCTGCAACGTTACTAATGTATTCAAATAAATGTAGTGGAGGACAAAGTACAATATTTGCCTTTGAAATGTAGTGGAGTAGAAATATAAAGTTGCATAAAATTTAAATAATCAAGTAGGCGAAATGTACCTAAAAATTGTAAGCTACTTAAAGGGACTGTTGTAACTTTCAGAAATGCTTGTTAACAGCGACACCTGTGGCCGTTAAGTCAACGAAAGTCAACGTCGGGCTCGCGCTTGCTCGCTCTAAATAGACATGAACGAGCATCGCTCAAAACAGTGAGGCGACACACGTCAGCTAAAACCACAATATCACTCTATATTTCACCTGCTTGGCAGTAATGTTAGCTGACTAGACAAAGGTCTCTCCATGAATCAATGCTGATCCTAGTGTTGGCTTTTCCTGCTTCAGCCTCCCGACCGCGGTCAGAGGGGAGGGGAGACACCGGAGTTTTGGTCGGAGACGATAACGTTTCTCTATACTGTACATACTGTATATGTTTTAAGAAGGCATTGTTTATGTCTTCATGATGATAAATTGTAAACATAGAAGTTTCAGTATCTCCTTCTTCGTTTTCTGATGGAAGAAACTGGTTCATACAATTTTTTTTAGAAAATCAATGACACATTTATAGAAAGTATTAATGTCCCAGTAAATAAATAAATACAAATATTTTTTTAATTGATGTGAAATAAATAAATATGTAACATATTGGGGATTTTTATTTTTTATTCTTCTATTCATTTTTGTTGGTATTTATGTATTTTTTTATTTATTTGTTTTGTTGTGATTTATTATCACTATTTACTTTGTTTCTCTTTATTTTTATTTTATTTATTCATTATTATTATTATTATTATCATTATTTTTCCCCTTATTTAATTTTCTCTATTTATTTTTTATTTATTTTTGTTTATTTTATTCCTATTCTATTTTTTTATTCTTTTATTTCTATTTTCTAACTTTATTTCTCATTTTTATTTTATTTATTCTTTTTCAATTCGTTTTCTATACTTATCTTCTCTTCTCTCCTAATATAAGTATAAATTAACATGTTGTTTTTCCTCCCTGTACATTTATGTATTCTCTGGGCCTTTGGAGGAAAAAAAAATAATAAAAATAAAATAAATAAAATTATAGTAATTGTCAGGATCTTCTCATACTGAACTTTTCTTTTTAGGGTTAATTACATCACTGAAACAAAAGCTCTTCTCACATTTCCCGGTTTTAGAAACGTATGTTGTGTGTTCATCTGTTGTGGAAGATGTTGTTGCTCCCCCTCAAACACACAGCTGTCTTTCAGCCTGACGTTGGTGTCCGTCGGCTCTGTGCCGTTTGTTGCACTATTTTTATCTGACTAAAAGCCACATAACGCCTCCTATCACAGAGACAGATTCCACCCTGAACACCTCTCGGGGCCGAACACAAACACAGTTAGTTACTGAAGTTATATTCTGTCTCATCTCGCTGACATGTTTTCTGTTGGAGAGTTAAATGAATATTTCATATTAGAGTTGTAAGAATCTGCTGCATGATGGTATCCTCCCTTATGGAGGTTAGTCATTTATTTCTATGGGATGAAATATGTCAGTGTCTATTCAAAGCTACGGAACAAGTTTTGGGGAGATGTTTCGAAATTAAATAAAGAAAATAAGATTGGTAACGCTTTATACTAAGGTTCTTGTAATAAGCGTTAGTTAATAGGTAATAAGTCCCTTATAAGATGCTTATTAACATTAATATGTGTTAATAAGACTATATAAGTGTTAGTGTTAGATCATAAGACATTTATTTATAAGAAACTTGTTAACAGTTTATAGACCGTTCTCGCTTTAGATCTGCAAAAAAAGCAGTTAACTGTTAATGCTAATAAATGCATTATTAAGTATGTATTAATCTTAATAAAGCAACAAAACATTTAATTAAACTACATGTGTTTTTAATGCTATTATAAACAATTATGAGAAACTCATAAGGCCTTTATTAACGTTCTTAAGCAAACCGTTAACAAGTTTCCTATAAGTGCCTATAAATGTCTTATAATCTAACAATAAACTTGTTTATAATGCTATTATTAACACTATATAATAGCATTATAAACACATGTAGTTTAACTAAATGTTTTGTTGCTTTATTAAGCTTAATACATACTTAATAATGCATTTATTAGCATTAACAGTTAACTGCTTTTTTGCAGATATAAAGCGAGAACGGTCTATAAACTGTTAACAAGTTTCTTATAAGAGCTTATAAATGTCTTATAATCTAACAATAAACTTGTTTATAATGCTATTATTAACACATATAGTCTTATTAATGAATATTCATGTTAATAAGCATCTTATAAGGATTTAAAAGGGCCTTATTACCTATTAACTAACACTTATTACAAGAACCTTGATACAAAGTGTTACCGATATTTCAAATAAGAGTGCAAACTGAATCACTGGCTTCCCTGCCTAGAAGAATATATCTTCTTGTCGGGTTGTGCACCATCTGTTAACCTCAGGGGGTTGATAATCCCGCATAGTGACGAAGAAATCAATCCTCAACAACTAGACTGGAGTGTCGTCTCAGTCTTCCTCTCTAATACACAACATTAACATTATTGTTTTAGTCGTTTTTGAACACTAACTCACAGTTTTAATCTCTCTTGTGCATACAGACATTCGGTCAGGTGTGCCAAACAATACAACACAAAATATGTTAATACAGTGCAGTAATATTTCACTGTCTTAAGGCAGTACTGTGTAACAATCTCTTACTTTCTGCACCGCAGTCATATTATTTATGTTACTGTCTATAGTGTCAATAGTGATACTCAAAGTGGGGTTCGGTGACCCCCAGGGATCCGTTGGCACTCTGTCAGGCGGTCCGTGAAATAATTTGCTATAAATTATAAAAATTGTGCTGTATCATTACATATCTATGGGGAACATCTGCACCAATTAAACAAGCATAGTGTGTCCATTACTACCACCCACGTTAGCTTTGAGCAAATAGAAACTCTCATATGCTCATGTTTCAGTTTATCACTATGAAACAGTTATGAAGTATTTAGCTTGAAAAGTTTTAGAATACAAACAGTCTCAATGGCATTACGAGTACAAATGGTAGTAAGTAATATGCTTAATCGGTGTTACGATTACATGTAGGAGGGGGTCATTGGAAAATCTACTCCCCTGTAAGGGACCAAAGAATTTCCCCCCTCAGTGGAGCACCAAAGATTACAGGGGGTGCGCCAGGATTTGTCTGCTCTGAGGTTGTCAAAATTAGATTTGCACATGTATAACTAAAATCATTATAACACACTTACTGAACAAGGCAAAAGTGAGCATGGCTCACATACCCCTGCTCATTGCTTGACCCCTACTAAAGTCGGGCCAAAGGTTTTGCCCTTTTGGACTTCACCCTGGACTTCTAACCCCCAAAAGGCACAACTAGACCACACTGTCAACCATCATACCAAATTTGAAGTTCCTAAGTTGAATAGTTTCCGAGTTCTGCTCCGGAAACTAAAGTGTGACACACGAACGGACGGACGGAAGGACGGACGAACACACGGAGCGCTATACAGTATACCCCCGACTACGTTATCATGGGGGTATAATAATCTATACAAAATGATGTATGTGAAACTATTTAGTGGGCCATATTCTGTTAAAATTTGGTTATTTGTGCACAGTTGTAGATATTATATTATTAGTATTATTTTATCTGTAGAATTAGATTCCAGTGGTGGCTGCGTAGGATTGTTTCAGACTCGTGTGATTCAGACATTTCCAATAACTCCAGAGCGATGTAAAGTTTAAAAGTCAAAACTTATTAGAGAAAAAGATTTTAAAAAAAAGATAGATGTAACCATTTCCAGAATTCACAACGTGTTTTCATCTAACGAAATATTCTGCTTCAATCCATATTTGTTGGCGTTTAGCCTTTCAAAAACAACTTTTTCACTGCTCTCCCGCTGGTTGCAAACAAAGGGACTGACGAATTATATATTAAAGAAAACTAACTCATTTAATACACTGGACCACATATGATCAAATTGAGGATTTTGTTTGGATTTGTAATTTTTGTTACAAAATTATTGTTGACCACTGGTCTATAGCACACCCCTATTTCTGTATATAATGTCTCCCTATTGCCATTACTTGTATTTATACCTGCACTGTATATATATTTTGGTTCATATTGTATATATCTTGTTTTTTTAATACATAAGTACATTAATCTGCACTTTGTAACGTCTGCACACTGTCAATAAAGTTTGAATCTAATCCAAAAAGTGAAAACCTGGTGCAGCACAGCCCTGGAGGCTGTCGTCACACAGTTGCAGCCTTTTAAACCCAACCGTGTGTCCTTCGTTCTGTATGATAATAACAACCTCTGGTCCACAGCCTGCATAAAAGACCTGGTTTGAATTCTCACAACTCCGCATGGCACGCTGTGATCAAGTCACTCCTCGTTGACCTTTTGACAAAGATATGCAAACAGCTCCCACTCACTGTCGTTCTCCTTTGCAGCACAGGTGCCGGACACTCGGACGTGCCAAAGTTAAAATTAACCCCCCCGGCCACAATATGAGAGCAGACATGGCTCCTTGTCTGTCACTCACTGTTATGAGCTGTTTATGGAGGCTTGAATTCCAAGGGGGCAGAAGACAGCTCTGACCGGTGAGGTCATGAGATGAAAGTGAAATAAAAAGTCAGTAAGATTAAAGGGATTGTGGCTGCAACATGAAACGGGTGGAGCATCTGTGTCATCATTCAAAATAGAGCAAACGAGCACCGAGCGAGAATTAAATTATAGCAAAAGAACACAAAAAAAGTTCAAAAATATGATCTTTTATATAGTGATAATATATCTCTATATATTTATTTATTTCTATAAAGTACGACAACCAACTTTTTCTTCCTATTGTTTGTAATTATATCAAAAATAAAACCATTAAATAAGAACACTATAAAAGGCTGTAAATAATAATGCTTTCAGTGGTGGACGAAGTCATAAATATTCCATTATGAGTAAAAGTCCCAAATTCAAAATGTTACTTTAATAGAAGTACAAAATTATTATCAACAAAATGTACTTAAAGTGTCAAAAATAAAAAGTACTCATTACGCAGAATGGCTCCTTTCACAGTGTTATAGAATATTGTTTGTGTTATGTTTTTATCACTATAATGAATACATTTAGTAGCATTTTAATGTTGTAGTTCATCAATGTGGAGACAATTTCAGATACTATGTATACTACTAGATTAACACTATAGTACTGCATCATAACATACGAGCATATCATGTGTTTTTATATGTATAAAGTAAAGTGTCAAATAAATGTAGTGGAGTAAAAAGTACAATATTTCCCTCTGAGATGTAGTGGAGTAGAAGTATGAAGTGGCATGAAATGGAAATACTCAAGCAAAGTACCTCAAAATTGTACTTAAGTATAGTACTTGAGTAAATGTAAGACACTGAAACCTAGAACTGAAATTACAATGTCTACTATCAGAGAAACATAGCAGCACAAAACATGTAAACATGAGAGAGAGAGAGAGAAAAGAAAAAAGGCTCACCTTGCAGGGGAGAGAGTGAAAGATCTGTGAACACAGAAGAGCGTCTTTTTGCTTCCTCGTTTATAGAAACAGGTGAAGAAGAAGAAACCTCAGTGATGATGGCTGTTTAAGGACGAGCACCCAAACTGTCTGACAACCACTTGGTGAAATCACATCTCAATTATAAATAGTTCCCTCTCTTTGGAAGCGTTTTCAATGATGATCTATGAGTTACAGTTATGTGTTTGCTTCCACATGATAAGACGCCTTCAGGGTCTGCTGCTGTAAAAGGTAGACGCTGTATTTGATTATTTGAGTACACAACATGGATTAAAGGTTCAGCATCATTTTATACGCGACAATGATCTTGTTTCATTTGTCGTGTGAAGGATGGGCAAGTGTGTATCCTGTTGGCTGAAGTCCAGTGTAAATTTAAGCAGCTATAGTAGCCGCTTCCTTCCAGGTTGCTATCTCTGCTGCCACTTTGATTGGGCAATAAACCAACAGGGTCAATGTGGGACGAGAGATAGCAGCCTGAAAGAAGGCAAACACCTGGCTATTTATATATTTAAATATGACCTCACATTGTAGCACATAATCAAACATGAACAGACCACGATACTGTTCATATCATAGTCATAAAGTAGTTATGCAAACACCAAACTGTTCAGGAACATAACGAGGACAAACATTTGCAACGAGATAGCATAATTCTCATCCTCTATTTGGAAGCAGAACTGGTTCAATGCATACTGTATTTGTCTGATGTTAGCATGCTAACATTTGCTAATTAGCATTTGGTCATAAACCAAAGTACCGGGACAAGTAAGGATTTTGACCTGATGATGAGGGGTCATCAAAGTTATTACAATTCATCCCATGAATGTGTGTACCAGATTTCATGGAAATCCATCCAATTGTTATCGAGATATTTTCACTCGAAACCACAAATGTCAGCCTCATAGTGTCACCAAAAAGTCATTAGGATATATCCTCTGGGATCCACGAATGTCTGTACAAAATTTTGAGCCAACCCATCTGATAGAATTTCGCTAGATGAGCTGAAAGGTCTGAACTACTGGCGGCGCTAGAGGAAAAGTTAGGTGATCACGAAAGTCATTATGATTCACCCTCTGGGAACCATGAATCTCTGTACAAAATGTTTAGCCAATCCATAGATGTTGACAATTTCCACTAGATAAAGGGAAAGGTCTGATCTCCTGGTGGCACTAGAGGAAAAGTCAGGTGATCATGAAAGTCATTATGATACACCCTCTGGGGAACATTAATCTCTACACCAAGTGTCATGGCAATCCATCCAATAGCTGCTGAGATATGTCACCAAAAAAACTAAAATGTCAACCTCATGGTGGAACTAATTAAAAATGTAGAAGCCCACAAAAGACAATAGGCTAGGCTTCATCCTCTGGGGAACACGAATGTGTGTACAATATTTTATAGCAAGCAATCCAATTGTTGTTGAGATATTTCGCTAAAAAACACAAATGTCAGCCTCATAGTGGCGCTAGAGGAAAAGTCAGGGGCTCAACTATGTCATTAGGATACATCCTCTGGGAACCATGAATCTCTGCACCAAGTGTCACGTCAATCCATCTAATAGTTGCTGAGATATGTCACTAAAAAACTAAAATATCCACCTCATGGTGGCACAAGATGAGAAGTCAGAAGACCACCAAAGACTGTAAGATTCATCCTCTGGGGAACACAAATGGGTGTATTTTATGGCAATCCATCCAATAGTTGTTGAGATATTCCTGTCTGGACCAAAGCGGTGGACCGACAGACAAACATTGCCATCAATAAGTCAAGAAATACTGCTGTGTTGCACCTGTCTCTTGCAGATGGAACCGGCGTAACGTTACCATGTAAACATCCACTGATCAGACAAACAATGGAAACATATTAGGACCATGAATTGCAGAGTCAAAGAAGTAAACGGGGTCTCATGATTCACAGCTCAGACTGTGGCAGAGAGGCTCTTTGTATGCAGCGCTGCATTGTTTGGTGAGTAAGCTTTCTAATTACAAAGTCACCGTCCAAACCAAAAGCAAACAGATACAGACAAACATGTCCTCCCCCGCGGGTTTCTGTCCAGAATCACATCTCTGTGCCGAACGGCGGCGTGGTCACATTGAAACAAGCTCCAGTGTATTTTGTTAGACATTCGATATGCTAGCGACCCTGTGACAAATGCACCGTGACCCAAACTGACCGGACCGCCGCAGCAACGAGAGTCAACGTTACCTGGAACTGAAGGGAAAACAAGAGCGACCACAAGGCTTCTAATATTTGATCGCTAGAGTGGATTATAGCGAGTCTCACGCACACACCTTTGATCCTTTTTGGCTGGATGTCACCTGAGAGCTGTCTGGGGGTCAGTTCTGTGTGCGTGTGACATAAAGCCACAGCCAAACAAACACAGACTGTGACTGAAAACAGAGATGCCCTGTTTAAATCTAACCCATTTTTTAAAATTATTTCATACGTAAAATCTCATTTCCCCTTGCTACACTGTCGACGGTCAAGTAAACGCCACAAAAACAAAAAATGTAGTTGTTTTCAAATCCGAAATGGAAATCCAGACACTCTCAGTCACTTATGGTTCATTAAACATCTAAAATACTGTTTGTTACTGTATGTAAATCAGGTGAAATGTGGTTCACACACACAGCTTAAGGCCATATAGGCGGTCGCCTAGGGCAACACCTTCTAACAAAGAGGTAACAAATGAACAAATAAAGAAAGAAAGAATTACACTTTTCACCCCTGTAACTATCTTTCTCACTCTTTTTCATCCGCCCGGCCGCACTTATTTGTTAATAAAAGTGTAAATTGTAGTGAAACTGACTAAACACTTTTAAGCCTACAATATCAGGGACCAATTGTTTAATATAATATAATAAAAACAGTTATTCAAGAAAATTTTTGTCTTAAAAGCATTGTGATATGATGAAGATGTTGCATTTTACGGGGCTAGTTACGGGATTGAACCCTAACCCAAGCCCTAGTCTGCACTCGGTGCAGAGATTCATAGTTCCCAGATGATGTATCCTAATGACATAGTTTGTTTTTTAGTGACATATGTCAGAAACCATTAGATGGATTGCCATAAAATATAATACACCCATTCGTGTTCCCCAGAGGATGAATCCTACCGTCTTTGGTGGTCTTCTGACTTTTCATCTAGTGCCACCATGAGGTTGACATTTTGATGGACATTAGATGGATTGTCATGGCACTTGGTGCAGAGATTCATGGTTCCCAGATGATGTATCCTAATGACATAGTTGAGCCCCTGACTTTTTCCTCTAGCGCCACTATGAGGCTGACATTTGTGGTTTTGAGTGAAATATCTTGACAACAATTGGATGGATTGCCATAAAATATTGTGCACACATTTGTGTTCCCCAGAGGATGAAGACTTTTTGAGGCTTGATCTTTACTAGTGATACAAGTCAGGATATCTCGGCTTCTGCTGCTTGAATGTTTTATCACTTTTCTTTTCTTTTTTTTGTTAAATCTCTTATAATTTCCCATGACTTTGTGAAAGTGCAACACTAAACCCCTGAAGAATCTCTTTAAACTATCAGGTGTCTACCCTATCCCAGCATACATTTGGCTAACACAAAAAAGGCATTTGTATGTGGGTAAAGTAAATGTACTTTACATACTGTATTTGTAAATATTCCACCATCAGAACCACAGTCTGGTAGATAGAGGTGCAGAAAGCATTTACATTTTATTTAAACCATCATCGCTGCCACCTTCTGGTCTCTCTGAACATGTTACTGTGTAATGCATCTAAAGGACAGCGAGCTCTGGATCTGCACTTAATACTGACATATGTTCAGTCCCGTGGAGTAAAAATTACAATATTTCCCTCTGAGATGTGGTGGAGTATAAAATGGCAGAAAATGGAAATACTCAAGTACCTCAAAATTGTACTTAAGTATCATACTTGAGTACATGTACCACTAGTTGCTTCCAGATCTCTGCAGGAAGTAGAATGGATATCTAATGTTTTCAATAATAATTAGAATGGCACTCGGAGAGCGCAGACCTCCGCCAAGGTGCCCGACTTTAAAAACAGATCACAGCTGGCGGTACCGTGAGGTGGTCGGCCTTTTTATTAACACGGTGTGTTTCCGTGTAACGTGTCGGCGAATGCCTCTCTCATTCAGCAGCCTTGTTAAATCTGTATAACGTTATACTACGTTGTCTCTCATCCCGTCATCTACCGCTTTTTTCCTTTCTCACCACGTCATCACCGTGTCATCAATGTGTCAATGCGCATGCGTTATACCCTGTGGTCTTAATGCACAGGCTGATCGGAATCCTTAAAAAAATTCCTGAATCTGAATCATGATCCGGATCGCCACCAAAATTTAATGGATTGTTCATTGTGCCACAACACATTGCCAATTTCATTCAAATCTATCCCAGACTTTTGGAGTGATCCTGCTAACAGACAAACAAACAAACAAACAAACAAACAAACCAACGCCGGTGAAAACATAACCTCCTTCCTAGGCCTTCGGCCTTGGCGGAGGTAATAATAATAAACATAACTCCAGACAGACGGACACGGAGCCCAGTCCCTTTCATAAAGCTTTATTTCACAGATCCCCTGTAACAGGAGGCCTAGGCAGCCAGGCTCATTATACATTTACATACACTGTCTGTGGCCAGTCCTTACAATGCTCCCCATGTTAAATAACTCAATAATTCAAGACAAAAACAACAAAACAACACACACGCACGCACACTGTTCAACTTAAGATAACAATAACGATATCGTAACGACGGTAATAATAACAACCATTGTCAAATATTATGCATTTCCAGGGGTTCTTATACTGTATTTTCTAAAATTTTTGTTACACAGTCAGTCATCTTTAAGGTGCACCATAAAATCTGCATGTGACATTTCAGTAAAACTTGACAGATGCTGCACCAGAACACGCGGTGGAGACGGAGAGAGAGAATACTTGTTGTCGTTGTCGTTGTTGTCGTTGTTGCATGTTGGTATATGTCAGATGATGAAAGAGCTCCTCTTAGTCCTCTTGCGACAGACAGATAACGGTAAAAATGTGAATTCAGCGCAGTTCATTGTTTGTTTGGCACACGAGTTTTATAAGCCGCTGTGGTGTGGCATGAATCTCTTAGCTCGAGCAGAGACATAAGGCGCGTCTCCATGGAGATGTGTGGCGACTCACAGGACCTCTGCAGGGAGAGAACAACAGAGGTGAGAAGAAGGTGAAAACTAATATTTTTATAATACGTATTTATTCTCGTCTGCATTAAAAGTGCCGTTTTTTGATTTCATCTTCCCACATTATTGATTCCAGCGATAACTATACCAGATGAATGGGAGATGTCTTGAATGAAAATTACAACTATTTTGATCATCAATTCATTTTTAACATCATTTTACAAGCAAAATGCAAAAAAAAATATCTGGTTGTGGCTTCTCAAAAGTGAGGATTTGCTACTTTTCTTTGTCATATATGAGATTAAACTGAATAACTTTTGGACTTTTGGTCAAACAAAACAAAGAATTTGAAGATGTAACTTTGGGCTCTCGGGAAATTATGACTTCACAAACATGAATCGATTCACTGGAAAAAAAATCAAATACAGATTGATCAATGTTGAAAATAAGATGAGTTAGTTGCAGCCCGAACTGACACTATGAACTAATAGCTATTTGTGTGTTAATGGGCAGGTATTTTGTTTGTAATTTGGCTTTTTTATGGTAACTGCATGATAGCACGTTTATGTATATATACTCTCTTCTATTAACAGTATATGTGGGTGCACACTGGGTTTATTTGCATTCTTTAACACCTTTCCTACGAGACAATCTTATTTTAGTATTTTCTATTTGTACTGTGTATGCTGAGGTCTGCAGTGGGCATTATCTCCTTTTTTAAAATGTTTTTGGTTGATTGTTCGTCCCTGTGGTGGGAAAAAGCCTTTTGTTGATATACACAATAAAGAAGAAATGATAAAAGCTATGAATTACAGAAAGAAATGTCTTGCTATATTGGGACAGGCAGTGGTTTACATACTTTCCAATGGCTTGAAATTTACATTTCACTTACAGGAGCAACTTACAGGTGACATAGATTGGTCTAATGGGGGCCCTATAATAATAATAATAATAATAAGATTACAAGATATCATTTCTCAAACTGACATCTGAGACACCACTGGTCACATTTCAATGAAAGCCATGGAAATTTAGCATTTTAGGGATTCGACATTAGAGGGAATGTTTGAAGACACAACCTTAAAGAGACACCACCTTTGTCCAATTTAGCTAAATTCAGGGGGATGACTTTCTTGTTGCACCTTCCATGAAAGAGTGACATGTTTGACTTATTTGGCCCAACTTCGGTTTCAGGACCCTCAAAGCGCTCCCTAAGATAAATATGAGGGTCACGAGATGATTAAACTGATAAAATACTATTTTTTTGGCACAAAATTCTGTGGCATTTTTTAGACTTCTCACATTTCTGCCATTTATCTTGTGAAATACTGAATATGTTTATATGTTTCGGCCTGTAAAACTCCTTCAACTGAAACAATGTGGAAAGAAAAAAATCATTGGATGAACTTAAAAGTCCTTGAACTGTGATGAGGTGTCACACGGAGATATTATTTTATTTTAAGGAACACTGATGTAGGATTAAGATTGGCCTCGAGATCAATTTATTCCAAAGAAACGTGAACATTTCTCCTCCTTTATGTCCTGATACATTGTTATAATGTATGATCACAGTCTCATGTGTTGTCTCTTCACTGTACCTGCGACATGCTGAGGCTTCATGGGGCCTGTTTTCATCAGGAAGGGCTCTCCGCCCTCGAACGCCAGGATGGGCTCGCTGACCAGCCCGCTCTGAGTCTGCGTTGGGTTGCCGCTGTTGTTCAGCTGGATGATCTCCTCGAAGTGAGCCGCCTCTCCGTTGGCCGAGACGCCGTTCTGGACGCCGTTTACAACCGGAGCGGACACACTTTGTGACGGGCTGAGGACTGCAGTATCGGGACTCTGCAGGTTCCCAGCTGCAAACAGAAACAGAATGAGTAAATGAATAAATGAGATTGTATTTCAGACTGAACATACGGCGTAGAAACTGTAACACTCACTCTTACTGAGCTCTGTGTCCTTGCCGTTGACCTGTGGAGAAGCTTTGACATCCTTCTGTGATGAGAAA
>CAKALU010059738.1:4665-27929 GCA_916700995.1 Hozukius guyotensis | reverse complement strand
TCATGTCCATTTTCAAAGGGGTCCCTTGACCTCTGACCTCCAGATCAGTGAATGTAAATGGGTTCTATGGGTACCCACGAGTCTCCCCTTTACAGACATGCCCACTTTATGATAATCACATGCAGTTTGGGGCAAGTCATAGTCAAGTCAGCACACTGACACACTGACAGCTGTTGTTGCCTGTTGGGCTGCAGTTTGCCATGTTATGATTGGAGCATATTGTTTTATGCTAAATGCAGTACCTGTGAGGGTTTATGGATCAATATCTGTCATTGTTTTGTGTTGTTAATTGATTTACAATAATAAATATATACATACATTTGCATAAAGCAGCATATTTGTCCACTCCCATGTTGATAAGAGGATTTAATACTTGACAAATCTCCCTTTAAGGTACATTTAGAACAGATAAAAAAAATGTGTGATTCATTTGCGATTAAATATTTTAATTGATTGACAGCACTAGAAAACATACAGAATATATCATGCCATTATTTCCTCTCTATGCACATTTAAAATGTTATAATTTTCCATCCTTATGTGGCATCAAATATCTAGTATATTTATATTAATGTGTACTTACTCTATGATTAGATAGCTCCTTATTTCACCTATTTTATTTTGGTGAAGCTACCGTTATTACTGCTTGTAACACTTCTGATCTTAAAGGGATAATATATATATTAGAGCTGTCACGATAATTTTCTGACAAAACCCTATAAGTGGGTATATTGTTTGGTTTTTTACTGCGGTATCGAGTTGAGTATCGAGGAATTTCCCTGGTATTGGTATCGACTACTAAATTTCTGGTATCGTGACATCCCTAGTTCTGAAATTCAAAAAATTAAAAGCTAAATGAATCTATAAATAATTAGATAATTAATTAGAGATCAAAGGTTTTGGTAACAAAGTGTGGTTATCACATCAACACTAATATTCAACATTATTTTTTAAGAAGATCCTCAACCCGATCTTAAATCTGGTTTATACGACGAGTATCCCGTCTTTTGTACAAAACTAACTACTTTCACTACAAGCTGGACTGATCTTTAACTTCAAACTAAGATCCCAATATTCCTCTGTAGCTGCTGGAGAAGCCAAACTCTACAAAACACCACCACGTCTGATAACAAGCAAGCAGTAATTTTCCTGAGCATGCTTCCCGTAACACAGCTGGTTCCACGTTGACTCCGTGTCTGGAGGTGGTTAAGAGGTACTTCCAAGGAAATCAGTTTTCCTCGTTAATATGTAGATTAATGCAGCGAGGCACTTCAGATCTAATCAGATCATCTGCTACTATTGTAGAGGGGTACCTGTAGTGTCAGTGCGACGTTTCAATTATTCTTTGGTCACACGAACGCGTCTACAAAACACAGACACCGCCATGACAACATGATGCCGGGCATAATGTCACACACAACAGGTGTCGTGGTGGAAGCGCATAAAAAAAACTGGTTTATTAATAGCATGATTACAAATTATTCAAAGGATTTTTTATACTTCTACACGTGCATTTAAATCATTGTTTACGTCTGCTTCGTCGGGAGGTTACCTTGAGGAAAAACTCGGTGCCTTTCTCCATGATCTGTTGGATCTGGAGGAAGCCAGCAGTGTACATGAGCAGGAACTGGTCTCCGACGTTCATGCTGAGGCGTCCCGTGTAGCAGAAGGCCAGGATCTGCTGGAAGCTCTGCGGCTGCACGGCCGGGGGCAGCTCCACCACCGAGCTCTTCCCGCCGGCGTTGAACAGGTCCCGGAAGTAGGAGCTGCTGGCTGCCAGCACCGCACGGTGGGCCTGAGGGGTAAACAGCGAGGAGAGGAGAGGCGAGTCGTTAAGGGTGTAAAAAGATACATTGATTCTGACTGAAATCCAGGTCAGAAAACTCTCAAATATCTCTACTGGTTCCACTTGCAGTCAAATTTTGAACTGAAAAATAATTTATCCTATCAGCTGTATCTAACTGAAAAGGAATAATTTCCCGTTACAGTGAATTCTGAAAGACAGACAAATATCTAATTGTAGCCATACAAATTGAAATTGTATTGAACAAGATGTATTCCCCTTGTGAGAGAGGAGGCCAGAAAAATCTATTAGTAATTATTTAAAACCAGATTTTAACCCGGGTCACATTTCTCCGTCTTAAAAATCTTGTCAATATCTTCACGGTGGAGCTAATTACGCCTTATTGCAGCCCTCACTACCGGTCCTCCAGGGCCTTAATACAAAAAAAACCTTCTCAAGCATGTTGTTTCAACACAGACAATTAATGCAAGAAAAATATCTGCAAAAACATGGAAAAATGTAAATTCTTGCATTTTGTTTTTTTACAGTTTCGATTCCAAATTCTACTTTGACCTAATAGCAAATATAAATAACATTTAGGGCCGACCTCGACCAAAGAAATTCATTAATTTCATTCAATAACACTCATACGATTTTGTTGTGTGCAATACTTTCAGGGAAATTTCATTCCAATCACTATATCATATCAATATCAGTATCATCAATATCATATTTACACTTCTGTTTATTGTCAATACTGTTTATATTGTTCCTATTTTTTATATTTCCTTCTATTTAAATTGTTCATATTATATGTCTGTCTACTTTTGTTTCTGTCTTTTTTTTTTTTTTACTGTGTTGTATCTTGCGTTTTGTTTTTACTGCTGCTTCCCCCACTGTGGGACTAATAAAGGAATATCTAATCTTATTAATCGATTAGTTGATTTAAGCAAAAGATCTGTAAAAGATCACACAAAAGCACCGTTTTAAATCTGGAGTTTACCAGAGATGTGCTCATAACGGCGCATTCACACCAAGAACGAAGCAAACTTTTCACGCGGCACGATTACATACAAAATCAATGCAAAGACGGGAATAGACGCAAATCCGCTCCTGGTGACGCTGATGCCGCAAATAGGGATGCATCGATACCGATACCAGTATCGGGTCCGATGCTGTGCTCATGTACTCGTACTCGCAAAACGGCTCCGATACCACTTCACAGCAACGTGACGTTAACCTCTCTTCACCGTCTTTCTGGTCCTATCGCACGCGCTCACGTTCCACCTCCATCCTCCATTTCCGATTCAATAACGTCAGGACGTCAGTGACCACAGGAGGAGAATCTCAAGGATGAAGGGGCTTTTGCAACACAGCGTCACACAAATTTCTCGCTCGAGTTGAAATATTTCAACTCCTGCGAATGAGGTGAATTTTGCATGTTCGCGCCACGTCATTTGCGGCTAGGGATGCACCGATACCACTTGTTTCAGACCGAGTACAAGTACTTACGTTTGGGTACTCGCCGATACGAGATCTCTGTGCCAAAAGACCCTCGTTAACATGTGTCAGAAAACCAAATGGAGGCGTTTGGTTTTCTGACATATCTGTGACTTCCACAACATGCAAAAGCAGCAGCAGTGGTTATTTCTTCTATGGTTGATGGAGGAAAGAAAAGTTGTTGGTATCTATGGCGACAAGCCCCTCGCTCTTGGTGTGAATGCAACATAAGTTTCTTGGAAATGAGTCATTTAGCTTTAAAGCTGCTTCTGCTTCTCAAGCTATAAGTTCATATGCTATAGTAGTTTAAATAACGCTAAACAGCAGGTAACATGTCCAATAGGCCAAAGCAGTTCTTTATAAGAACTTTTTTATATAGCTATAAGTTGCCTTTCCTTGAACAGGGTAACAGTCAAATAAAAAAAACGTTGGTACCTTGAAGGCGTGTCCCTTGACGACCACGGAGACATCACAGTAGAGGCCCTGCAGCCGCTGTTCGTTCAGACACTCCAGGATGTTGTTGCCAAAGTTAGGGATCGCCATCTGCAGCGTCTGAGCCATAACGCTCTGCCCAGCACCACAGGGTCTGCGGGAAACAGAGAGGTGGACGTTAAGAGTCGAGATAACAGGACGATAACAGGTTATGAAGAGACAGAAGAGCTGGATATCTGCAGGGAAGGATACAGAGATGAAGGGGATGTATAGATGATTGAAAGGCAAACGGAGAGAAGTGACGAGGAAGAAGAGGACAAGATGAGGAAGCAGGACGGGAGAAGAGAAACAGGTAAATAAAGGAGTAACGAGACAAAGAAAGATGTGCAAAAGGCAAATAAGACAGAAATGAGGAGGAGGAAAGAGACTTGGAATAAAGAAACAGGCTAAGTGAAGTGTATGATGATTAATGAACTGAATATTTGGTAAACAACTTTAATTCAAAACTCTAACTTCCAAAAATGAAAGAGAATTTCGGGCCACCAGCGCCGCCCGTTATATAAGCCATCTTTCTGTTTTTTTATAAACCTTGTTTCATTACATCTAATTCACAGTTAATAAAACTGTTTGGTGGGTTTTGGCCTACTTTGTTATTTTTCTCGTCGCTCCTTCTCAGTCAAAACACAGTCTCTTACATAACTCTGTCTATTTGACTCATCTTCTTCTTCTTCTTCTTCTTCTTCTTCTTCACCATCCAACAAAGACGCCTGTGATCAAACGTGGAGGAAACTGTCTAACTTGTGACGGGGAAAATAAACAACTAATCTATCTCTGAAAGACGGAAAAGCATCACTTTCTACTGGACCCTTTATTTTTGTTTAGAAATGCACAAAATAGACTTAGAACTACTTTAATGATAAGGAAGATTGTTGGCTGTAAAAGACCAAATTTGGTTCCTCTGGCACATCTTACATCTAAATTATTGCATATTTTAATGAGTTTGCCTGCCTGAATATAAATATGTAGTGAATTATTATAAAGGAGAATCAGGCTTCTTGTGTGTTTTAGCCCACACAGTCTGTAAATAGCTATTAACATTTAAAATCAGAACTTTTGTAAGTAAGAATCATTAGATCATATTTATTAATTTATTGACGCCTTCACTGTAAAGGTTCATGAAGACACGCCACAATGATGTTTAATGTATTGTTTTACTAGAAACATAAAAGCAAGAGGACATGTTTTTAAACCCATGTCTTATCCTATCGATTGGTTTTAATTAGCATAGCCTACAATTATCTGTTTTAGTGTGTGTTTGTAATGTGTCTTAGAGATGGTTCGGTTGTAAAAAAGTGCAATGTGAATAAAGATAATTAATTCATCCGTTCATTCGTTAAACCCATAAACATCTGCGTGGTGTATATGGAAAATGCAGCACACATGATCAGCGGTAAAGTCGCTCTGCGCTGGCTGTGCCATTGTTTTCCATATGGGGAGAGCGTTGCCGCCCGACTAGGCGGAAGTGCTGTAGAAGTTTTTATTGAACTTTAATAGTTGTAATCTACAGAAGACAATCCACAAATGTGTACCGTGATCCACAAATATTGCACTTTCCACAAATATGTATTTGTGTATTTGTGTTGTGTAAAGTCACGTCCACAAAAATACAGGGTGATTTACAAATACGCATAACTTACTCTGTAAACACGTATTTTAATTCCACATAAAAATGTTATAGATTTACATGTAAAGTGATATATATATATATATACGCATCCATTTGTACACGTGGAATGATATCACTGTGCAATATCATTTTTCCACTTGTGCAAACATGTTAATAGTCTGTTTATTGTCAATACTGTTTATATTGTTCCTATTTTTATATTTCCTTCTATTTAACGTGTTCATATTTTGTTTCCCTGTGTTGTATCTTGATTTTTGTTTTTACTGCTGCTTCTTGTTTCTGCACAATCCCCTTTGCTGCTGTACACTGCACATTTCCCCACTGTGGGACTAATAAAGGAATATCTTATCTTATCTTATTAGCGCATTTGTGGATCGCTTCCAGTCTGTTGGCCATGCGACATTTGTAACTTTCCTCCTGTTTGTTTAATTTTTGTCCAATTTATTCTGCAGCAGATCTGTAGAAACAATCTGTAAGTATGAGGTGTATTTACTAGCTCCACCAGAAGGTGTGGGGAAGAATGTGGAATTAAAATATACGTGTTTACGGAGTAAGTTATGCGTATTTGCAAATCACCCTGTATTTTTGTGGATGTGACTTTACACAACACAAATACATGTTTGTGGATAGTGAATTATTTGTGGATCACGGTACACATTTGTGGATTGTCTTCAGTGGATTACAACTATTAAAGTCCAATAAAAAAACTTCCATGAGGTGCTACCCTTGGCGTGGCGCACCGCTCGAAAATTGCCACCGAGCGCTGCGCTCAAAGTTCAAATTATTTCAACTTTGACCTCGGTTGCCGCTGACCTTTCAAAGCATAAAGAAATATGACCTATTCATCCTTCAAGCTCTGGTCTACAGAAAAAGGAAACAAGCATCAGCTGCTGTTTATACAGCAAGTTGCTTCACTGCTGGCTTATTATTATTCATTACTACCATTCATTATCAATTAATATATCCATTATTCTACGACTGATTCCCAATGAATCTTCCAAGAGCTCAAGGTGTCCACTGCCAAGTGCTTATCTGGCCTGAACAAAGCCCCCCAAAGGAATTCAATGTGCAAAACAAAACAATTGATTAGATTTTTTGTCAATTAATTATCAGTTGATCAACTAATTAAATTCATTTGTCATTACTGCATACAACAAAACATAGTCTGTCTATCCAAGACGGTGCAGAGATTAACTGATTAATGGACTAATAATCAACACTATGCGCCACAGTATTACAAACCTAAAATAAAATATTAAAATACGATATTAATTTATATAAACTACAGATAAAATAACCCTGAATGCAATTGTTTAGACAAAAATAAATAGTGTTTGCAGAGTAATAGACGTGCTCCCCTTCATTTTAAGTTTGGGACGCTGGAGCATTTAGAAGAAGTAGGTCATCACACTGGAATGCCACGACAATAACAAATACAACTGTAACTTTCAGCTCCAACCTCAAATGTTCCACAAATCATTGTGGTAGAAATCTGATTTAGTTATGATATAGTGCTTTTATAAATCAACAAAGCCAGTGCAATGACAAATACTGTGCTGCCCAGCACTATATTTGGGTGTTCAGCAAAGGAAGAAAGGCAGACTGATTCCTGATCAGGCTTAAGGCCATGAAATGTATCCCCCCCCCCCTCATAGGAGATCTTATAGCAACTTATCATGAGTGGAATGAAAACAGTTGAGACTTGTTGACAACTGTGCATCTCAGGGTGTTCATCTTGTTAAACCTCACTGATGAAGGAATTCTCACTCTGGGCCACACTGCTGGACTAACTAACCCTAACCCACAGACTTAGGCTGCATTCGCACCAGATCAGGGGTTGTGGCGATCACGCCAGTCCTCCCATTCATTGAGTGAAGGTAGTGCATTCGGGCTGCAGTAGGCTTGCCGCAGTAGTCAGTGTTACCGGTGGTACACGGTGGTCAGGCATACACCAATTACATTACTGGCCCACCGCCCCCACCATCATTTGGCTTTTTTTTAATAGAAATAAAAACCCATTTAGTTAATTTTCGTGTATCAGCGGCGTGTTATCAATAGATAGTCGGACAATGGACGCTACAAACTGAAAGTGAAAGTGTCTGCTCCGTACAGAGTCTCAGCACGGGACGAGAGAGAGTTGACAGAAAAGACGATGGCGGAGGATTTGGTGTCAAAGCGAAAGTAAACGCGCCTATTTGGCAATATTTCAGATTTAAACCCAACGCTATAAGGGAACCATAATGTTAGTGAGGCAATTGCCGGGCAGAGGTTGAAGCGGTCACAGCCGGTGTGCGTGGTGCAGCAGCTCCAGGTAGACCCCCTGCGGCCCCGCAGCGAAAGCTGGACCGGAGAGGCCAGACACACCGACATCTGACGGTAAAGATCAAAGTAAGCACGCTACACATATTGACCGTCATCTTTTCTTGTAAAATGTCCGGTGTAATCGGTAACACCGGTGTTGTCACAAGTTTATTAACCGATGGGAAATTTTCCTCACCGTGACATCTCTAAGCCTGCAGCAAAAAAGTTGGTAACAGACTCAAGATTCAACTTTTAGGGAAACACAGTTAGACGTCACGCTGTGGTGGCCAATCACGTAACCGGAGATCCAGAGCTGTACAACCCAGCCACGAGGGAACAAAAGATGTTAATGGTCGTGCGGTCGCTTGGTGTTAATGGGCCGTTAGTGACACTCCCATAATGCCGCACAACCCCGCGCTATATCGCAGCAATGCCTGATTTGGTGTGAATGCAGCCTTAGCAAAGTCTGCACCAACAACCAGGTCCAACTTGAATTTTAGCTTGAATAGGATGATGACCTCCACATCTGGAAAATGTAAACACCATCCGCTCACAGCACAACTGGCCTTACATAATATAAAAACCATTATTCAGCAAAAAAAAACCTACTGACACTGACCGTGGAAATACCCCTACAACGTCTTGACCACCTACATCTATGAGAAGCACTAAGAAGGTACTAGTTCAAATCAACGCACCAATCATTCAACCAGAGAGAATGGCTCTCCACTGCTTCAACAGCTACCACCCAGATGTTCCTGATGTTCCTCTTCAAGTACAAATTTACACTAAAAAGCATTTGATCACTACAAATTTTTGGCACAAGTGGCAAATTCTCACCAATGCAGAGACCCAGGATTCAGGATGCACCACCCACGCTCACCTACACTAGGGTTATAACGGTATACCGGTATCAAGGAAAATCTGCGATGTGCGATATCATTGTTCAATATTGCGATGACGATATGACTTGCGATAAATAAACAAATATTGAAGTGTGCATATTAGCCATATTTGTCAGTCTGGTTTTCTTTAAATTCAGAACCAGATTAGAATTGAATATTTTAAATATAACTAGGATAAATGTTGTTTCTAGAGCAGCAACAGTAATGTTTACAACAGCAAAGTCACTATATTAAGTCTATAATATCTCACTGGAAACTGTTTTTTGAGAGCAATCTCAATCTTTTTCATGTCAAGGATCTCCAGAATGGATGTCCAATAGACCACAGACCATGCATGTATAAGGCGGCAGCGCTATCCCAGCAGTGCAGACGCACCAGCACACAAGTATAAATGCTCACAATGGAGTAGGCCACTCGCGTAGGCTACAGCGTAGAGCCTACGTACAACTAGAAATTAGCCTTAAGGTAGTAGAATATTCAGACTGAGGACAAAAGGGCAAAACGGAACAACAAAAGAAGACTAGCGGAGCTGTGTATATATATATATATATATATATATATATATATATATATATATGACCATTTTCTTTGGTGTTCTGTGGTACATTTTCTTTTCACATGTAAACAACTTGACTAAGCAATTTTCAGCCCCGCCACAAAAACATTTGATAGCAATGCACTATTTTGAAGGCAAACACCAGCTTTTGTTGTTCTGTGGAACATTAAGGTCTTTTTCCTGCAGAGCCACCATTTCACACCAACGTTCAGAGGGCTGAAGAGGAACACACGTATGGATTTCTACACATCCAGAGTCGCTGCAGCGCTGCAATCCCTTGATGATCTGTAGTAGGTGGCGACAGCTTTGATGTTATCAGAACAACCAGGCATGATGACACACCATGACAATGTAGTTAAAACCTCACTTCACAACCTCATATTCAGTATACATCATAAAACTAGGGCTGTCAAAGTTAACGCAACTCATATCAAACTAGAAAACCTGAAGAATCCATCGATACCAACCATGACACACTAGCTTGTCATGAAGGAGGCTAAATAACGCTCCAAACTTGCGCAAAATCTTTGAGAGGTAAAAACTGCCGTGGTCATTTTCAAAGGGGTCCCTTGACCTCTGACCTCCAGATATTAGATGTAAATGGGTTCTATGGGTACCCACGAGTCTCCCCTTTACAGACATGCCCACTTTATGATAATCAATATGCAGTTTGGGGCAAGTCATAGTCAGATTTGAGCATATTTTTTTATGCTAAATGCAGTACCTGTGGCGGTTTCTGGACAATGTTTGTCATTGTTTTGTGTTGTTAATTGATTTCCAATAATAAATATATACATACATTTGCATAAAGCAGCATATTTGTCCACTCCCATGTTGATAAGAGTATTTAATACTTGACAAATCTCCCTTTAAAGGTACATTTTGAACAGATAAAAAACGCAATTAATCGCGATTAACTATTTTAATCGATTGACAGCCCTAAAAATATCTGTTATAGCTACTTTAACTTCTCATCTACCGTTTGTTTGTATGATCAAATACCTGAAAAATGAATAACATTCCCATCAGCCTCAGCTGTTTCTTGTGTTTAGCCAATGTTAGCATGCTAAACTAGAATGGTGAACATGGTAAACATTATACCTGCTAAACATCAGCATCAGGTACAGCCTCACAGAGCTGCTAGTGTGGCTGTAGACTTGTATTCTTGTTTCAAAGCAAACACAAAGGAAGGAAGGGTAAATTAAATGTGTGAAGTCTTTCTTATTGGTCTTATTTTAATGTAGAACATGTGAAATAGGTTTGATTCTGAAGAGTCCAGATGCTATCAGTATAAAAGCCTTAAAACGGTGATACAATGTGTGTAGGTGTTTGTTCTATTTGTGAAGTTGTAAAATGTGGAAATAAGTTTGAAAATCTTCCATGTGGCTGTGGATCTGTATGGCGCGCGTGTGTGTGTGTGTGTGTGTGTGTGTGTGTGTGTGTGTGTGTGTGTGTGTGTGTGTAATGGGAACAGCTGGCTGAGGGAATGAGTACAGAGGGAGAGGTGATGGATGCGAGTGGAGCTCCTGTGACAGATGAGCTAACAGGTGTTCACCACAGCCCTCAGAGAGACGCTATTTATGAGCCGGAAAAGACAGCCAGACGCAAAGCACACTACGCCACCGCCGGCCCGCTCAACGCTAAAACACATCACGTACATCTGCACAACTTTACTCCACAATGAGCTACACAGCAGAACTGTCTGTAGGCGGCGGATTGGCTTTAGCTTGCTAAGAGCATCTTTACTCAGCAGTCGAGCTGAAGTCATCATTCTGCCTGCACAAAGTCCTCGTACATCTTCTTTCTGCAGAATATTAACATTAAATAAATCTACAGCTACAATACACTTTATCCCGGATCTTAACTTGGGTTCTACAGTTTGCAGAAACAATCACGTAGTTGTGCTGTTACTACTCTTAATACCGACTCTATGGTATGGAGGATGGAACCTGCCAAAATAAAAAATTAATCAATAAATAAATAAATGAAGAGATAAATAAATAAATAAATATTTCATTAAATGTAGCAAAAATAATATTAAAAATAAATGTAGCCATTAATTAATTGATAAAATGTGACTTTATTTAATTTGCATCTTTATTTATTTATCATTGTATTAATTCCCTTATTTATTTACTCTTCTGTTTAATTTTCCATTTTATTTATTTATGTATTTATTTTTATTCTTTTTTAAATCTATTTTTTTTTTTTCATTTATGTTTTATGTATTTATTTTTGCATTTATTTTTAAATTTTTAATATTATTTTTGCTACAATTAATGACATATTTATTTATTTATTTATTTATCAAGTCATTTATTTATTTATTTTTTAGAGGCACAGTGAAAACGCAACCCTTTCAATTTTCAATGTGTTTTGTTTGTCTGTGACTTTTAATTAATTTAAGAATAAAACTGAGGACAGATATTTTCCCTTTAGTAAGTGCAGCTTAAAAAAAAAGATGGCGATGACGTATGTCTTTGCTCTTTTTGTACAGCACAGATTTAACGCTTTATTTTGTGTGTAAAATAAAAACATTAGAAACTTGTGCTGTGTCTATTTTGAGAGAATAAATGCGTTCACACTGACAAGTATGGCAAAATGCACTTCAAATACCGAGAGGGTGTACTCGCCGGACACTGTCACTACTGTAGTCGTCATTTCTGTTCTATTTATGTTGGTTTGAGACATGAATATATTATGAAATTAAAACGGTTTGTACTTCTTGTTTCATTAAGTGAAGTGGTAGTTTTATGTTTCAAGGTCATATTTATTATGATTTACATTAGCCTTCTATTTACAGTATATTTGTGAAGAATCGTAAACCATGGAAGTGAAAACTCTTCTGCTGGGACCCAGATCACGAGTGCCTACTCCTGGTTTATAGGATACAACGCAGTGGATGGTGGATGGAAACATGGGAGGAGAGGCGGAGGAAGAACATATGTCAGCAGGTGGAGTGACAGATTCATCAAAATCATGAAGTCATGAGTACATGGTACGCGCCTCAGCCTGCCAATTAGCAGAGCTCATCATTAACGACTTAGTGTTGCAGCCACGTTCATCTAAACGATCAGAGATGTTGGAGAGACACCGTCAGGTTAATACATAATAAATATATATATATATATACAGACAAATATTTATTGTTTTAATAAATTCACTTTTTATTGTTCAGCAAAAGCGATACAAATAAAAAGGCCTGGTTGATTTAAGTCTAACATATATGTTTGGTTTTCTAAATAACATTATTTTCACGTAGAAGGCACTTTAACAGATGTGATTTGGGGGCAGAGGAAAGGTTGGAATGTAAAACTACATCAGGGACAGGAGATAGTTTGGTGTTTATGATGTAATGAGAGTGTTTTAATGGCGTAAAGAAATCCTGCTTTTCTCTTATTCTTGGCACTAAAAAACAAAGTCCATCAGTGCAAACACGCTGTCGCTTGGCTTGCGCACAGATGCCGATGAAATACAGTCAATGCTTTAGTGGAGTATCTCAATCTGTGTAACCGTTGAAGAGGCACAGACAGATTGGCCTGTCGCACTGTGAGTGAGGCAGCGATATACTCTTTCTCCCTAAATATACGTACAGATGTTTGTACATAATAATGGTTGGTCAAAACCATAAACGGCGTAACATTTAAACAGTCACCACTGAGGTAAAAGAGCAGTAGGTTTGACATGACGGGATGGAGTAGCGTCATGTTTAGAAGTGACTTATAAAGGAGAACGTAAGGGTCACATTTTATAATTACTTCTACGATGCCTGCTGTGTGTTTTAAAAAGGAGATCATCACTTTATTCAAGACTTTCACAAAGTTATTCCTGTGATTCAGGACAATCCCTTCAAAAAGCACAGACCATAAAAATAACCTCCATTATTTCCAGTTCATCCCGTGTGAAGTTTCTGATAAAAGTGCGTAAATGTGTCTGCCTGAATTGTCCTAAACCACAGAAATCAAATATGTGAAACCTTTAATGAAGTGTTGTTCCCCTTTACCTTTACTATAGGGAGGGTGGAGGTGGGAGGAGGGTGGAGGGGGGGACTCTACGCCTGGGCGAGGGCTTGTTTGAGGTCTCGGAGCAACATAGACGCCATGACGCTCTTCTCTGTGTTGATGGTAAGGAGGGCAGCGGAGGACTCCTTCAGCTCCAGTGACACCAAGACCAGGGCTCCGCTGCTGACCGTCTGCCCGGCAAACCTGCAGGAGAGTTAGAGAACGTGGGTCAGCTTCACAAAACCACTAAGACAGACACTGATACTGAGCTGCGCCTTAAAGGGAGAGTTCACACAACTGTTTTCCATGGAACTACTTTCTACCAAAGAAATAGTTCCTATAAAAACAGGATGTTGTGTGGTTTATCTACAGTTACAGGGACCGTGTTTATGGAAAGAGAAGAAGAGGAGGAACTTATGAGTTATGAACCAGACTCAATGTAATACTGATGCCTCTATATGACCTACATAAGCAAACAAGACAATCGGAGAGAAGATAGTTATTCTTAATGCTCGTCATCGGGTCCGATTCTCCACAACATCAGACGAAACGATTGACGCCTCGCAGGTTCACCAGAAACTCCTTCAGCTCCGACTCCAGCTCAGACTCCAGCTGGGCCTCCACCGCGGAGAAGACCAAAATCAACACAAAATGAAAGGTCCTTATAGTGAATTTAAGTAACTTTGCGGTCAAATGTGGCTGTAAATAGTCAAACAAAATGACGTCCTATGTCTTTTCCTAAACACTTTTCCTTGACCTAGATGGAAAACGTCATGAAGTCACGGAAAGATGTGAAGGAGGATTCATAAGGACTTCTACATGATATATAATTATGCAAATGTTATTGACGTGCATCTGCAGTGGTGCTGCTGCAAGGAATACGGCATTATCTCCTTTCCTTTTTTTAAAGAATGGTCCGGTGTTCCCAATGCTGAAGGAGATAAGAAAGGAAGCACTGAAGCACCTTTCCTTAGCATTTAGAGACCAGCTCTCATCACGGCTGCTGTTTAGATACTCAGTTAGGGAACCTTCCTAAGCAAAAAGACTATTCGACAGCAGCCAATATGTTTTTTTTGGTAATTTGGTTGACGCAAAAGTGGCAAAAATAAATCCAGAGACATAACAACAGACAACGCACTGATCACAATTTCTAAATAGCTACTGAATATTTTCCATCTACATGTCAAACATGTGAATTTTTTGAATATCTGCAAAAGAAAAGTGAAAATGGTGCATTTCCATCACCCTGGTTGAAGTAATCAAACTGGTTTTATAAAAATTAATTAACATGTTTCAACAATTGCTCATTACTGGGCAGGAGGATGAAGTGGGTTGGTGGTATTTCACGCTATTTGAGAATAAAAACAAAGGTATGCACATCAGTTTTATGTAGAATGAGACTAATTCGTACACTGAAATAAGCCTACTTCATTATTTCTATTCTTGTTATACAGTATATTCAATGCTGTGCCTAATCTCTTTATCATTGAAAGACTAAATTTCACCTTTTCTTTTTCATAATTCACATAAAACACCAGGACGTGAAGTCAATAGTTGACCGCTACATCAACGAACAGTTGACGTATAACAAACAAATAAAAAAGATAAATGCGTTGTCCAGCCTACACACTTAACTCACATTTCTCCCCCAAACCCGTAAATCGTCACGTTAGAAAATTCTCCAACACCTCACACCTTGTAATTACTCTAAATTAGTGAGCGAGACAAAGAAGGAAAATGATGTGACAGGAAATATAGAGAGCAGAGTAACAGACAGTCCATTATCCCAGCTGACTAAAGAGCCATTAGGGGTGAGACACGCCCTTCATGCCAGTCAAACTGAATTTAGCCTGTTTTTATGGACTGTGGGTGTCTATGAGTGTGTGGGAGCCTCTGGACCGGTATGGGGGACGCCCCGTCCCACCGGCTCCCTCTGGACCAGCGGGAGAATTCTTGGTCCACCGTCTCCTTGGATACGGTCCCTGCAGACTGGGGGCAAATCTGAGCACACATGGTCCCCATTGAGAGCGCTAACAAGAGGCAGACAGGGGCTGTGACCCGGCGTGACCCTCTTTGAGGGCGACAGAGCCGAGCCGAGCCCCCTCTCTCGCTCCCCCTCTGCATCTCGGAGCCTCACGTGGCTAACTCCCAGCCATCTGCCTCCATTTAGCACTACATCCCCGCAACAAAGACCCCCCGTGGCAGCCCGCTTAGGCCTGACAAACAGCCCACAAAGAGCCCCACTTAGGCCTGACTAAAGCCTGTGAAGAGCCCCCACAGGACGGCCCGGACAGGCGCTGTTACAGAGCGGCGTGCTGCGCGGCAGGAGCGGCTAGCACGTCCACCAATTAGCACGCACACGCTAAAGACGGGGAGGGGGGGACATGCATACACAATGAAACGCCGCTGGCTCACAATCCTAGTGTGTCTGGGTGCGTCTCTGGGGAGCTGCTAAATTACCATCAACAGAGGAGAGGGAGTTTATCAGGGAGCTCTCAGGGAGGAGAGAGAGTCCTCCTCAGGCTTAATTAAAATATTAGCCACTTCAGCAGGAAACACAAGCCATTCAAGAAGAGGATTAATTTCCCTCAAAAACACCAACCTCTTTGCTTCTTTAAATAATTCAGGGGTTGCATATCAATCCAAATTACCAATTGTGGGAATTTATGCAAAAAATTCAACACAATCCTGAAAACCGGTACAGTAAAACATACATCCGGTTCCCTTCAGCCCGTCTCTTTGCCCCCTCTGTCAGCAGCTTAAGGTGTCTATGTGGTCCCCGTGGCTTTGCTAATGGATTTAGGATATAAATCTATCATTTACTCAGCCAGTTAACACTACCCCAAGGCTGCTTTCATTTCGTCTCAGGAGACGCTGCTGTGGGCTTTTGTTCATGTGTTGTAATAAGAGCGAGTGAAGGCGTGTTTTGATTGTGTTTGATTTCCGAGCGTATTGCGGTTTGTGGTCGTGTGCACGCTCAGGTGCAAAGATCTACAACACAACATAAGTACATTTTTAGGGACTAGAAGGGAAAAGATTAAGGACAAGCGGGCCTTAAACGGGTCATTGGTATTCTCCTGCACTCTTCACATACTGGGCTAAACACTGGATTAATTGCGGTGTATGGAAAGAAAAGCAAAGCATAACCTCTGGACTTAGAGCAGGCGGATTGGCATCGATCGGGAGGGCTACGGCTAAGCATCACTCTCCAATTATCTGTGATTCTCCTCAGTGCAGAGAGCCTGTATGTGCCATCTGCCTCCCCTCCACCCTGCCACTGCAAACACAAAGTGGGCTTCACCTTTACATTTACCCTCACGCAGAGAAGACACGGGACGCCGACGATTCTGCAACCGAGAATGCAGGACTTAACCGACAGCGAGTACACGAGCCCCTCTGCATCTTAAGCAAACATTCGACCAGTGCATGATGTTTTTTTTCACAGAAATCAGAAGGCCAAATGTGTGGTGGTGGTGGTGGTGGTGGCTGCAGCTGGATATTTTTGTTCCATCCTGGTGTTTGGCCAGGTGGACAAGTGGAGGAGTGTCCTTCAACTGAGTGGTCAGTGAGGCCAGACCAGAGCCGAACACATGCGAGCAGACTCAAACCAGGCAGATGGCCAGAGCTATTAGCCCCAATTAGAACGAGGAACCCTCCACGCATCTCCAGAGCTCGGCCATACGGACAAACTGCAGCGCTGCACTCGAAGGGCAGACGGACGTGAAAGGAAGGAGAGGACACACAGACTACAGAGGCTGATGGGAAACAAGAACTCAACGAGGATTCGAGCAAAACGTTCCCAACAACTGAGCTAAACACGTAAATGTGTTGCATCCTCATTGTTGCCTATTAACAATTACAATTGCACTCTTTGCATCATCTGAAGATAGATCATAAGCCTGCTGAAGCAATGTATAATAAAGAGACCAGACGTTTAATTAGTCAGGTTATAAATGAGAGTCAATTAAACTTTAAATAGGAACAAGAATTCAACTTCACTGGAAAAAGGAAAATTCTGTGTTTCGAGAAACATAATTTAATTATATCAAAGTGTAAAGTAAAGAGAAAGCATAGCTTATAAATCAACGGGTTCAGGTTTTTTTTTTTTTTTTTAAAATTAGGCTCTAACCAGAGGGATTGGCAATGCATGCAAAATTCGATCAAATTTGCTTTCAAACGGACTGAAAAATAGAGCACATTTATTCTATTCCGCCTGTTTAGACATAAACAAGAACAGCGTTTTCTACATTTGCTTTCCTGCTTGATTTATTGCCATCCTCCTTTCCAGCAATCAATTTCTGTGTTTCAGTGGCATCCCCCTCCGCTCGGCCTCGACGCCTGTTTGGGAAAAGCAGTGCTGCACCCTGCTGATAAACAAGAGGAGTGCAGCGGGGATGCACAGGTGCATGATGGGGGTAAAGGAAGGCTGTTGCTTTGTTAAACAGAACCTGTGTTAACTCCAATACTGCAATCTATCCCACAAGGTACCTGAGGTCACTTTAAAGCACAGGCAATGTGTGTTGTGAACTGTATCATTCTTAGGATTCATATTGAAATCCCATCCATTACTTCTACATTAAAGCCAATCCCTCTCTCCTCCGGAGGGCAGATACTTTGTGTGATCTCACCCGGATTAGAGAAGCCTTTCTCTGGGGAGATCAGAGGAGAAAAAGAAGGTCACACATCACATTTAATGCCAAGTGACCTCCACAATAAGCTCTCAGTGGGTGTATCCGATCAGATCGATCACTCTGCTCTCTCGGTGTGTGTGTTATTCAAAGTATGCAACACACACAAAAACACCACGACTAAAATTATCAGCGCTGAAAGGAAATTTAATCAACAACAATTAATTGTTTCAGTCATTTATCAAGCAAAAAAAGGCCAAAATTCTCTGGATCCAGCTCCTCAAATGTGAGGATTTGTTGCTCTTCTTTGTTCTGTATGACTGTAAATGAATATATTGGTAGGGCTGTCAATCAATTAAAATATGTAATCGCGATTAATCGCATGGTTGTCCATAGTTATTCACAATTAATCGCACATTTATTATCTGTTCAAAATGTACCTTAAAGTGAGATTTGTCAAGTATTGAATACTCTTATCAACATGGGAGTGGGGAAATATGCTGCTTTATGCAAATGTATGTATAGATTTATCACATTTAGCATAAAAAATATGCTCAAATCATAACGTAGCAAACTGCAGCCCAACAGGCAACAACAGCTGTCAGTGTTTCAGTGTGCTGACTTGACTATGACTTGCCCCAAACTGCATGTGATTATCATAAAGTGGGCATGTCTGTAAAGGGGAGACTCGTGGGTACCCATAGAACCCATTTACATTCACACATCTTGAGGTCAGAGGTCATGGGACCCCTTGACAGTTGTTTCTCGCCAAAATTTAGCGCAAGTTTGGCGCGTTATTTAACCTCCTTTGTGACAAGCTAGTATGACATGGTTGGTACCAATGGATTCTTTAGGTTTTCTACTTTCATATGATACCAGTATCTTCTAACTTTAAAACTGAGCTCACTACAACCTAAAAATCACAGTTGCAAATTTGCGTTAACGTGTTATTATCAAGTTAACTTTGACCGCCCTGGTTGAGAAACTTGAAGACGTCACATCATGACGACACATCGAGTTGGCGACTTAAAAGAGTAATCATAACTAGAGCTGCAACTGTTGATATATTCATTACTGTTTGCTCCGATGATTATTTTCTCCATTTATTGAACAATGTTTGGGTTTATAGAATATCAGCAAATAGTGAAAAATGCCCGTCATAAGAGCCCGTGGTGACATATGCATGTCTTATTTTGTCTGACCATCAGCCCAAAACCCTCATACGTTCAGTTTACTGTCAAAGCAAAGTAAGAAAACCTGAATAAAAAAAGCTGAAACTAGTGATTTTTTGTCTTTTTTGCTTTTAAAAGGATTAAAATGATTAATCAATTAATTGAATAATTATTGCAGCTGTAATCATAACATAACCATACTTATATCTGTTAATTATTTGAACATGTGTGGCAGCAAATCAAAAACATAAATGGACAGATTTAGAGATATTTGCGACAGCTTCCCAAAGACGAGGCTTTCAAACCGGCCCGTTACGTTTTGAGGAGAGAAGAACTCCATCATCTCCAATAAATGGACCTCCTGAGGACGGCGTGGAGGAGCCGGTCAACGCCAGCGGACAATATGGAGGAGAGTGTCTTCATTATTATAAGACTACGGGGCAGCAACATTGGGAGACGGTCTTCCTCTTTAGCCGTCACAGAAGCAGAAGAGAGATTGATAGCGTGGCGTCATTTGAGCTATTGGTTATTCTGAATGAAGTATGGGCTTATTGGATGCAGGCCTCTCCCGCTGGCTAACATTGATTTCCACTCACTCGTTCGGCTCTCGGTGCCCTTGTGCTTCTGTCGCCCTCTTATTCTTTCCCTCCCTGTCCCCTTACTTATCCACCGCTTCCTACATGTTTCCTCTATTCCTTAAAAAAAAAAGAAATGATCACCAACACACAAGATCATTCAAAGACGAAGACACGGAGACATGTCTGCTCAGAGCGAGGTAATAAAAAGACGGACAGAGAGGAGGACAGAGCACGGCGCAGAGGGATGGAGTGAAAGACAAAGAGGAAGTGAAAGAGAGATGGCGGCGTGGAGGGAGAGACAGATGGGGGCGCAGAGATGAAGTGAAAGAGAGACAGAGCAGGAAACAGAGGGAGAGAGGGAGGTGTAATTATCTATCAGGTGTTCGGGTGTGCGTGACAGAGGAGGAAGCTCATTAGCACACTCTGTGTACACCAATTACACAGCCAGGCTTCTCAGGGCATTCCCCTGGCATGTCTGTGTGAGGCTGCTGGGGGACACACAGACACTCTCACTCTGTGATACCCGCGTACACACTGTAAAACACAATTTATAACGGGCACGTGTACGCATCATTTTATCACTCAGACAGAACAAACAAACTCACAAAATAATGTCAAAGTCAGATTTTGGGATCTCTGCATCTATTAACAGTACTATGACAGCGTATTGGGAAGATTGTAGGTAAAAAAATAAATAAATAATACAAATATGGACGCGGGGGAGGAGGATATCATTCCAAGAAACAACTGAGAAGAAAAAAGAAAAAAAATTGGATATTCTCTGAAATTAAAGCCACAAATTTACTCAGAAAAATGTTGTTTGTTTGTTGTCAAGGAACCAAATCGCTTCACTTTGCAAGGTTTTAACCAACCTCATCACACCACAGACGCCACCATTACTTTTATAGTAGTATTTTTGTTCATAAAAGAACACAAGGAATGCGTATATGTCTCTTTCAGGACCTTCGCCTCGCTCAGAGGTTGTCCGTTTATCTTTAGGATTTATCCGATAACCTATTGTTTACTGCTGTTTGTGGTCGTGCTAAACTAAGCTTACCAACTGCTGGATGTAGCTTTATATTAATGAACTAATATGAGAGTGGTATCAATCTTCTCATCTAACTCTCAACCAGAAAGCGAATAAGCATCTTTTCCAAAATGTTATTCCTTTTATGGTTTTCATGACTTGGATCTGTTTAAATCTCTGCTGACAAAGTAGAGGCACAGTTAGTACGACAAAGACTGGTAGGTTCAATTTGGAAAGCTGTTTGGTACCCATATTATTGGACAAAGACTATAACAGCAAAATTGTAAATAAACTGGATTTTTGAGGCAGATACCGATATCATCTTATAGTTATACATTTTAATGTTTATTTTTTTAAACTCAACTTAACAAGAAAGATAAACAAATATTTTTATCAGGATCCCCTAAATGTGATTATTAAAGGATTTGTCGTTTAGTGTGAAATGCTCTGTCAAAGGTCTCATACAGTAAAGTGTACAATTACTCTAAAGAAGACGAAAAATATATATATATATTTATATATAAAAACTTACATTCATCTATCAGGCTGTATATCAGCTCAAGTATTAGTAAATTCCATAGATAATCTGGATAAATTATCTGAATATGTAACAGTAAATCATAAGAAGAACGTCACAGAGCTTATATTAGACATGAACATGTGTGGAAATGAAGAGTTTTATAATAACTGTGTGCATTCTGGACACTTCACCTGTGGAAGTTGTTTTGGCTGGATGAAACCACTCCTACGTTGGCCACCGACAGGACCTGCTTGCTGATGGCCTGGCTGGAGGTGTTTGCTGTTGCCATGGTGACGGTTGCCGAGGTCTCATTCATGCCCAGGAGCTTACCTGAGAGGATGCAAAATGTTCAGCCATCAAACAAGGACAAGGTGTTTAAACTTAGACTAAAAATATAGCAGCTGTATTTATACTACCAGTATAAAGTGTTATGGATATAAAACATCCATTAACTTGCTTGCTAAGAGTATTTTGGGACCTCGTTTTCAGGACAGACAGTGATGAAACAATAAAAGATAAAATACGTTTTGACAGTAACTAAAATGGGGGGGAAGCTAAACAATAAAAGAGCGCCGTCTTCAATAATGCAAATAGAGCTGGGAAAAAAAGACTCTCAATTGAAGGCAAAGAGCCAGTTCATGTGCACTTAGTAATGAGCAAGGATTTGAGAGAAAGAATGGAGATAAATATGCACAAGTTAGGTAGAAAATAAAAGAGGTCTTAAAGGCAAATATAATGAAAAACCTGTAAACTGAAAGAATTAATTAACTTCACTCAATTGGCATAAAGCAGCAATTTGCCAGAGAGAAAAAGGTCCAGCAAAGTAAGTTGTTCCACTCGGTTTAGTGTCTGAGTGCAAGGTGTATTCAGCAGAGCTCAAAACACGGCGAATGAAGATTAATTAAGGCAGAAGCAGCATTAAGGAGCCACTTAAGAGCACACTGATGGCTGAGATATGAGTGTGCTTTCAGCTCTCAATAGCTGCCTCAGTATGAAGCGCTACAGGTGTATATGTTTGTGTAGGAAATAGCATTAAGTGCTTCATAAGAGGAAAGCATTTTGCCTTAATGACAACAGTGAGGAAATGTTTATTAGAGGCAAGCCACTAGGATTTTATTTCACATCATAAATATACTTTATGAATACTGCATACAGTATAAAACTATTTTAAAGATTTAAACCCCTATCTTTGTCACCGAGACCACAACAACTATGCAGTTATTATTAGGTCTGTAAAATGTATTTTAGATTCATCTTTAACAATTAAATCATCTTTAAAGAATAAGAGTGGTGATATTCTATTTTTTTTTTACTGTCAACATCCTGTTTACGTTATGTATTATGTATATAAATATATATAAAATCTCTATATCAGTTTTAGCCTAAAAAATTCAAGCCTACATTGACTGCTGCTGTAAATCTCTAAATCTGTCAATTAATTCGCAGCTGAAAATAGTCCCCAACAAATGCACAACTTACTCCTGTTTGTGTAACGTTTGATAAAAACTATAGTGCCCAGGAAAAAAAAATGGAACTAAATATTTGTCAGCCTTTTTTACAGATTCATGTCTCATGTAGCTACAGACTAACACACTGTTGTATCCCCAGCCTTCTCCTTTAATTACAATGATATCAACAGATGCTAATTTGTAAAAAAGATTATGGTCACTTGGGCATGAGATAATTCTTTTATTTGAGACCCAGCAGTCTTGAAACATTTACACAAAAGCTAGAAGTGTGTGGTTGTGTCTGTATCTACAGAGAGCCTGCAGCCCTCGGCCTGGATGCTCTTATGTTGTTGTGTTCGGGACATATCTGGGCGTCAACCTCTATAAAAAACGTAGCGACCAGGTGCCAGATCGTATGCACGCATCCAAGAGGAAGCTACAAAAATGGCAGACACAGCGCAGAAAAAACGCAAATAGTGAGATGACATGTCAAGTGGACAAAGCTCGTTCCAAAACGAGAGTGAATCTGGGGTTGGGTTTCACCCGCTGGGGAGGAGGGGCCTACTTTGAATGTTGTGTTTACAAACTGCAACCGACGAATCCTGCTAATTGTGCCTTTAAGCTTATGACAAGAGTGCTTTTTTTATTTTGCAAACATTGATGCAAATGTAACCCACCTTGCTCCTTGCTGAAGTCTTGCTCTGACATGCTACTGGGCATTAATAG
>CAKALU010059737.1:0-107339 GCA_916700995.1 Hozukius guyotensis | reverse complement strand
AAAGTGAAGTCTCAATGTAATCCTGATGCCTCTGTATGACCTACATAATTAACGAGACCATCAGCGAGAGGATTGGCTATTTCTATGTAGTTATTCTTGTCTGATTCCCTGCGACATCAGACGAAAGGATTTACGGCCCGCAGGTTCACCGGAAACTCCTTCAGCTCAGACTCCAGCAGGGCCGCCTTTGACCTGCAGGAGGCGGAGAGGCGGGCGCGGCTCCTCCCCGCTGATCCAGATGTGACCGGCCAAAGACAAGGTGGTGGTCAGGAGGATCTTTCACATGGCGGATGTAAAGAAGCTGCAGCGGGGCAGCAGGGTCCATCTGAGGCCGCAGGACCTGGAGCTCACCGCCTGCTTCATGTGAGCCAACACCGACACCACGCTGCTGGAGAATCAGGCCGTATTGCTGGGCCTGCTGGTGGGAAGGGAGGCACTGCTGCAGTAAAATGAGAGTTTTTTTAAGGGGAGTCTGGTGCTCGGAAACAGTACTGCTTTTGTCCACAGGGGCCGTGAAAAATTAACACAAAATGAAAGTTCCTTGTAGTAACTTTAAGATTGGGGACACCGAATCTTCTACATGGACAACAATGCATTTGAGATCGCAAAAAATGCGGCATATGAACGACCCTTTAAAATAACACTTTTCCATCCATTGTTTGTAAAAGAAGCAAACCAAATGTTAAGCTATTTCTTAAATGTTTACTCTTTATTCTTACATTTTTTTATCTACTTTAGAATTCTTTTTAAATAGATACATTAAGCTCAGCATTCAATATATGATGTGTGTAGAAATAAATAAGCTACTCCGTTGCAAAACCCAGAGAAACTTCCTCTGAGGGCTGGCAGTTTGTCTGGATGTGATGACTCAGTACAGAGCTGATAAATAATGCCAGCAGCAGTGGGTGAAGAAGCTGCATCTTGCATGCACTCATACATTATACATCAAGAGTCCGATTCTGCAGTTTTAACTTATTTTACTCTTGAAAACACAAAGTGGTTGACATGAAAGCTGAATGTACACATGGTTACTTGTGCGATAAAAGCAATAATTTCAAATAAAACAAACGAACAAACCTTGATCTGACTTTAACTTACTGTAGCCTACATACAGCTTCAGTAAATATATCAAGGTATTATTGTTGCATTTTTTTATAACTATCTTTTCAGTTGAACTTTTGTAAAAGAAAAAAACTGAAAAATCAGACTGGTCCTTTAATAATCACCAGCAGCTGGCCAACCTGTCAGAGACACCTGCACTGAGTGGCACTTAAGAACTGACAGAAGCAATTTACTGTGTAAATGACAAACTTGCTATGTTTTAATCAGCATTAAGTGTTTATTGGTTGCATGATCTCCTTTCCCCTGGAAACACTTTGCATGCTCTTCCACAGTTAGGACACGAAGCCTTGAATGGTCTTCATGACATATTTATTTCACTTTTCTCTAGATCACAAAACCTAAGAAGAAGAAGAATCTCAGTGGGAAAGTTATGTTCTGCAAAAGGCTCTGGTAATGTGGTTATAAGCAAAAGAACATATGCAAAATACCCTTTTTATCTAATTTAATTCTTAAAGTATTTTGAATTTTTATTTGTGTGCACATAAAACAAATACAGTCATTACACATACTATTAATAAATAGTATATAAACAGATACATTTGTATACTTATACACAAACACACTTACATCATTCATGTACATAAATATACCTGTCCATAAAAAAAGCCTGTGCAAGAGATGTGGGACAGTGACGGCGTCTACAATTATGGAGGACCACGAGACTCACGTAAATAGTAATTGAGCATTTAATTGATTAATAACTAATTGTACAATAAATGTTAATAAATGTGTTTACAAATTAATTTATTAATCTATGAATAAATAGACAAATTTACAAATTATTAATTATTTGACATTTTAATGGGCAATGAAAAGGTGAATTATGAAAGTAATTTACAAATGAACTATTAATCCATCAATAAATAGTTCAAATTAAAAAGGGATTTACAAAAACACCATAAATCAGTCAATAAGTACATTATTTAAAAATACATTAATGAATAAATAATGGCATTTAAAATTCAATTTGAAAATGCAGTTTAAAAAGAGAAACAAATAACTGGATTCACAAATTGAATTAAGATTACTGGTTTTAATCAGGCATTTAAAACTTCTTTTTCCATTTGCTATTCCTTAATGCTTTTACTAAATGTATTATATATATATATATAGCTGACTCATTTAGCTTCTCATTTAGCTTCTGCATTTAGCTTTTCCGTGACTCTCACGGTCCTCAAATAAATGCAAATTGAGGCTTTATTGCCTAAACCTAAGGAAGTTGTTTCCTGTGAAGTCGGAAGTTTATTTTGAAAAGACTGCATGCATGTGACAAGTGGAAATTAACGCGTGTTGCTGGACATTGGTAGGAAAACAAACGAAAAAGGAGGAATAACTTTTTCGTAACATATGATATGAACCGTTGTATGAGAATGTGTTCAGACTAAACCACAGCCTCTGAGGACATAGCAATGGGGTTCAAGTGATTCTGGGAGTTTTGACTTTGGACTGACTTTTTTTTGTAAATAAAAATGAAATCAATGATTCAAGTAACTTTTTCCACATCTGGTTTGCTTGTTTAAATAACTATAAGTATTTTTTTTATCTACTGTAGATAATGCTGGTAGGATAATCTCACTATGCAGTTTTCATATTAGCCCATGCCCACATGGAAATAATGTTAATTAGTCTGGCATGATCTCTGGTTTCATTAAAAAATCACAGTGGACGTCTCCATCAGAGCTGTCAGCTGATGCAGGTCCATCCTCCCTGAGTCACCCGTCCTCCCGCCAGGTCTCCTTCAGTCCCCAGATATTGCAAGTGTTTCATCAGAGTGGTCAGCTCAGTGTCTCTAATCCCCGCAGTGAGTGGGAGAAGCTAACGGAGCTAACTCTGTGATCCAGGATTACTGTAGGCTACAGGCATCGCAGCCTCCCTCTAAGCCCTGATCCCCTCCTCTCCTCAGCACAGTGCCTGGGCCTGTCACTCCGAGGGCTGCTGCCGGTCAGCCTGACCAGGTAATCACCCATGGACAGCAAAGTGATGCTGCTAAGCTCGCTGATCGTGCAACCAGGTGAAAGTATAGAGAGAGGGTTACCATTGACATCTATCTTTACTAGATTCATCAAACAGATGTGATTTTAACAGAATCGTTTCAATGAAAATCACCTGGTGTCAAACAGATTTCAGATCTACTCTCTAGTAGGGATGTAGCATGCATACTATCACAGCCTGACCTGAAGGGTGTACCTCCAAGCAAGTTGGACAGAGCCAGACATTCTTTGCCTTAGCCGGCTCGACAAAATCTAAAGCCCCAATCAGAGATAACGGGTACCACGACGGTGGTCATCAACTGCCTGTGTTTTCTTCCTCAGGCTCTGGGCACGTTCACATAAAAGGTGGCATTTGATCTATCATTTGCCACACAAAATGGACCGATCGCGTGCCGCATATGAAGAATATAAAAAAATTATCACAGCAGAAAGCAACACTGTTGCTGCATATAAGGACAGAGAGGAATGCTGGAACGCCTACCGTTTATTTATAACGTGACAACGTCAGTGGCAGCTCTAACTTGTTAACATGGACGCAGAAATAAAAAACAACAGGTTCCGCAGCCGCCACTACTGACGTTCCCAGTATGTCCCGGCCTTAAACCTAACCAACCAATCCAACCAACTAAGGCGTTCAAGGCAATAACATGGGAAGGCCCGATGATGTCATCTTGCATAATAATTAACCATGTCACCGTGACCTTGACCTTTGAGACCACCAAATTCTAATCAGGTCATTCTTGAGTCCAAGTGGACTGGCATTCCTGAGATATCGCCTTCATGACAATGGGACTGATGTAAGGTCACAGCGACCTTGACCTTTGACCTTTGACTTTTGACCACCAAAATCAAATTTAAATTTGAAGAAATTGCCTCCAGGCGTTCCTGAGATATCTCGGTCCTGAGAATGGGACGGACGGACAGACAACCCAAAAACCCAATGCCTCCGGCCACGGCTGTCTCAGGCATAAAAAAACATAACAATACTAAAAAGGGTAAAATAAGTAATCCGACCTAGCGTTTACAATTGTCTTGAATTTGGCCAGGTATATTAATATCCTCCATCTAAGTTCATTTTTCAAATTACTCTAAATGTCTGGAGCAGAAAACACGAGGGCCTTTTTCTTCCTGTAATGGCAGACAGCAGATACACTTTATGTCTTATGATCTGATATTACATCTTCGATCACACAAGAAAAACTCAGAGACAGATGTCTGAAATACTGAAAAATGAAAAACAAAATTATTACTAAAATGAATACCTCTACAGATGAATGACAAAATACAGTATGTTTATTTTTATTATTTTTTTCTTTGACAGACTTTTGAAAGGGACATAAGCAACACAAGAAAAAAAACAACAACTTAAAACCCCTAAATAAATAATCTCTCATCTGATTGGAAACTCTAGAACTATTAACCTTCTTCTCTTTGTCTTTTTCAATTTCAATTATGCGTTAATACTTGCAATTAATTATTATGGCACCCCTGTCATATGAAAACAGTTTAACTCCAGAGTTGATTATCATGTTTTGATTTTATTAGAATTAGCCTACTAACATGCATGTTTATGAGCTGAGGAAATTGCACAACTGCAGTACATAACTGAAAGATAATAATACTGTAATGCAATCTGGTGCACAAAGCTGTAGTGAATTTAGGCTCAGGTGTAGAGAACTACTGTTATTGTACAATAGGGGAACAAAATGTCCACAGTGGAATAATTATATTTTTGCTTACATTATCAAACAGAGTGCAAAATTAAGCTCATGGCTAATTAGCTCACCGGTCTTAGTTTTCTGTCATATTTAAGTGATTTTCGTTACATTTACATATAATGTGTGCATTATGAAAGAGTACAAGTAGGTTTTACCTTCAGTGAATACGATGGTGTAGTCTCCAGGGAGTCCCACGTGGGGTTTTATGAAACCTGTTGACATGTAAGTGTCTTTTGTACTTATTTATTTTACATTTCAAGATTATTTGGTGGTCTTATTGTTGTTACATGTGTATTTAACATCTTTTCTTTTCTGTTTTCAATTGATAGCCATAGCCCACTGCCATATTTTTTTTATTTGTTGATGTTTTTATTTGTCTTCATTTGAAGCCATTTTGTGTAAAAGCTAACTGAAACTGTAAATGCAAAGGCACAGCTTTTGCACTCTGTTAAGATTACGTAAAATTGCTGTCAACAATAAAACTAAGGCTACTAGAACCTCAACGTAATTGTGTCCTGTGTGGCATTGAATTCCACAGGCAACATATATATATACTGTATGTATATATACTGTATATACATATATTGGAACCCAAGATTCAGACCATTCTAGCAATTACTGAAACAAACTTGCAGGATGAAGTGAGCTATGCTTTGAAACGACTGCTACTCTCAGTAAAGAATAACAGATAAAGCAGCTAAAGTGCGCATGACGCTGAAACAAATCAAAGTCTGTGTTGTGGGGATAAATGAAGGAGAAAGAGAATAAAGTGGGCGTAACGCTGCACGCTGTATTTCTTCTTCCCTGGACCGACCGAGGTCGCAGCGCACTTCACAGCCTCGTGATGTGATAGGAAAATAACATCTGTTTAGCCCTCTCATTCATGTGTGCGTCTTTAAAACGTGCACTCACTTTGTATAATGTCGATGCATTAACTCCTTTACATGCAAAAAATGTGAACAGAAGCCCGTTGGAATAACAGCACCAGTTAGAGGTGAGGTAATCGGATGGAAACTGCAGCACGAGCACCTCAAGATACTTTATTCCCCAGGGGCCGCACCGACCATTTTCCCCCCCGGTCTAGGAATGGAAACATCCCCTCAGACTCCTGGGATGCACATCTGAAATTCATCCATCAGTTCTCTCTGGTGTATATAAATACCCATATGGAGCAGTCGCACACAGGTTTGTCCTATAATATGGGGGCTCACAGATGGGAATGGATGATTCAAGTAGGTGGTAAAGTGCTGCGAGCAAAAAGCACACCGCTCTGTTTTTCGGGCCTATTTCCCCAAATAAAAGCAATCAGCGAAATATTAAGCTTGCTGATCCACATTTAGGGAGCGGGGAGCCGTCTCCCAACATGGCCTTCCTGTAAAGAGGTCTACTGTAGAGGGATGAATCACACACATTGCAGACATGCTGGCCTGCTTTAGATGCTTCAGGAAGCAGGTTTTCTCTAAAGGTTCTTTCTGTGAATGTGATACTTTGACATTTTAGATTTATTTTCCTTCACCAGGCTTTTGTAACGGGGATGGGGGAAAAAAAAACATTTGTCTGCCTCCCTGAATGGGGAAGACAAACAATGTTAACAATTCGCTTTTAGCGTAGCTCAGAGGCAAAGACACAAAACTTTCAGAAAAATGACAAGTGCTGAGAAAAGAAACATACCAGAGTAAATATCAAAATGTCAAGGTCTCCACGTTATTTGTTGCATTTTAAAATGTTTAACCTTTTATGGCTGTATCAAATGCATAAAAAAAACCCAGAAACAAATCAGCTGCTTTGATTGGCAATTTTGTGACAAAGGTATAAAATAATAAATAGCTTTCGGAAATGCCAGATGTGTATCCATCGCAGTTGAAACATTTACATGCCGAGCAACCGCAGTGTTTGGAGACACACGGATGTAATGTCTGTGAGATCACCAGACATTTTCTGACCTTTTGTGTTTACCACTCACTGCCATCTTTGTCGCTTACTAAAATCAGAAAACCTAAATTTGGTCAAATGGTCATAGCCGACATGGTGCTGTGGTGGGAGCAACCATTATAGTGACTTTGATTGGCTGAGGCACCCAATTAAGCAAATACACCCCAAAACATACTTCTTTTAAAGGTGTAGTGTGTAGGATTTGGTGACATCTACTAGTGACTGAAACCAACTGAAACTTCTCCCGTGTGCCAAGCGTGTAGTAGGAGAACTAGGACAGCTGGCGTGAAAATGTGGAAACGTGATATTCCCTCTCTAGAGCCAGACTTTGGTTTGTCCGTTCTGGGCTACTGTAGAAAAAATGGCGGCCGGAGATGACCCGCTCAGTATGTAGACATAAACGGCTCATTCTAAGGTAACGAAAACACAAGGATTCTTATTTTCAGGTGATTATACACTAAATAAAACATACTTATTACTATTATATTCCATTTCTGCCTATCGATCACCCTACATGCTATACACTGTTCCTTTAATATCTTGCTATCTCTGTGTAATTGTGTTCGGAATTTTAAAATTTCTTACTGGCAAGCTGTGTCTATGGAAGCCCTGAGAGGCAAGGTGAAAATACATTTTTGAAAGCAATGTCTCCTTTTGTACGGGATATTATCTCCTATATAGGAGATACATTTTTTTTTAAGCCTGAACCAAATAAATAAAAGTCTTGCCTTTATTTGGCAAATGCAAACTAATTAGGCTGTTTTGTGAGTGAGTAAGCCGTACAGAATGAAGCTCTTAGTGCACGACACAAAGGGCATTGAACTTTCAGCCAAATGCTTCAACAACAAAAGGTTTTACCTTCTCAACTAACTACAAATGTCCACTGTAAAACATAATGGGCTGTCATGACTGTCATGGCCAACATTGCATGCACAAAAAAATATATATATATATCACCTTGCCTCTCAGGGCTTCCGTAGTTTCGAACCTGCTTCCAGTCTTTATGCTACGCTAGGCTAACCACATCCTGACTTCAGCTCTATAGGAGCATCGATATTCACATCTCACTGTTGGAAAGGAAGTGAATTAATGTGTTTACCAACATGTTGAACTATTCCTTTAAAGGATAAATCATTGAATGTGTGCAGTAATTATGTACCAGGGATAGTTTTAGCTATCTCAGGTTGGTGTTCTTCAAAAAGAATATGTGTTTTATTTGTTGAAATTCTAATTAAATCCTGACAGCAGTCAATAAATCAAATGCTCTGACAAAAAAAAGAAAACAATCCGGTATCTGTGGCTGTTGCAGGACTGTAATAAACCTGTTTCATTAAACCTGAAAGAAATGATTGGACGTGCTACCAGTCTGCCTGCGTGCACTCTGCCCGTGCACTCATTGCGCGTCACCAGAGTCTTCCACCTGCTGTGAGTACTAATAACAATAGCCATGTTTGTTGTTTATGTTCATAATGATCATTTTGGAGGCGTGGCTTTAGAGGGAGGCCTGAAGAGATGAACTGTCAGTGTTGCCGACTTGGCGACATTCTCTCTAGATTTAGTGACTTTTGGAGGTAGTGCTGCTAGCTACTTTCATTGGAATAGAGTTGGCAACACTGGCTCAGTTTTTTAGTTGGATCATTTGTAAAATCTAGTGTCCTCCTGATAGTTTCTCAACATTACCAACCCTAGCTTTAAACTCTGTCACCTGTTCACCCTGAGGTTTGTATTGCAGTAGAGGATGGAGAGGCACGGATTCAAAGCTTTGGCCATTCTTTCAAACCACCAACGATGATGTTCAGAGGTCTTGAACCGTGTCCTAAAAAAACAGCCGAGGCCAGGTGCTTCATTTAAATAAAATGAAATAATGGTATGGCATGAAACGGTGTGTGTGTATGGTTCTTCTCAAAAGCTCTGCAGGCTGAAAGCTCATAACAGCGCACCGGTTCACGTTCCTCTTATCTCCTGTTACTAAGAAGCAGAATTAGTGCGGAGGCATGAATGCTGAGAGATGGTTAATGGTTCCATGCAAGATTTAGTGATCTGCAGGTTCTTCAAGTAGTTTACGCTGTTGGCAATTATGTCAGCATAAATCAACCCTTTCATTGCCTGGGAAAAAAGGCACTTAGCAGATTTATGGCATCATAATTTGGGGTCTTTGTCCCCCCCAACCCCCCCTCGCCCTCCCCCAAGAGCCATGTAAATCCGCAAAAGTTGAAAGCTGCAGGCAGCATCAGATGGTTTATTGGAAGGGAAACCTTAACATTGCACACACACTCCTTCACACACGACTCATATGCATGCAAATCCAGCTGTGGTGGAGTTTTGCATGTGGAATTGGGGGGGAAAACACATAACGGTAACAGTGCAGTGTGCCCAGAAATAAAAGCTGGCTTTGATTCATTCCATGCCGTCGTACACGCGAGCTGGGGAAGTGATTCACTGTGCATTGCATGCACATGGATAACATGAGACAATTATATAACTCAGTCATAGCAAATCATCATCATCCTTAGTTGCAGAGAACTCCGCTGACATGCAGTCATCTTTTATCAACGGCAAACAACCTTTGCCAGAAGAATAGATTATTCCTTCCCGTAATTAACCTCAGCATGCTATGTTTGGAATGATCTATTTCAGTGAAATACCAATTCATAAGCTTTAGTTGGCCTTCATCATACATAAAACTTAGTGAATGATTGCAGAAAAAATACAAAATTGGAGGACCAGAAAATCTATATCACAAACATTACGTACATTATGATCATATGATAACAAGCTGGTTTTCTTGATATGACAAAGAAAAGTAAATTATTTTGCAATCACAAAGCCAGTCTTTATATTTTATGATCTGGATATAAAATATATTTATATATAAGTAATTGTTTTTTACGCTGATCACAAAATGATTATTTTGTCCCATCCATCCATTATCTATACCTGCTTACCCTGTGCAGTGTTTCAAATGAATGTGAACACAAATTAAATATTTTATGATGACAATGAAACAGGATGATTATTATGATATTGTAAAGAAACAGTACTGAGAATTGCAATTAGAAAAAAAATGACATTTCATCTCATCAACAATGGACCATGTTCACAATATGTTCATTTGGGTACATGTGGGTTTGATCTTCATTGACGAATAAAGACATTTTGTCAGATTCATTAAAGGGGACATATTGTGAAAATATTACTTTCTCAGTACTTGTACATAATCCATCTGGGTATCTGGAGTGCCTACTAACCCACAAACTGTGAAATAAAACAACCCAGTCAGTTCTTTGTGGGCTGTCTAGATCAGAAAACATTTGACTCAACAAGCCAATCAGATGTGGCTCCCCTTCCTATGTCACATGCAGGCTCATTAGAATATACCGCCCACAGCTTGACAACTACCTTTGTAAAGGTGCATCGTATTTTTCTTGCAAGCCAATCAGAGCAGACTGGGCTTTTTCAGGAGCGTTTCACATAGAGGGTGAATACAGGTATATTCACACAGACAAGATGAGAAATATACTGTTTTTTTTTAACATTAAAGCATGTAAACATGTTCTAGTAGAAACCCAAAATACAAGTATGAATCATACTTGCCAACTCTCCCGATTTTCCCGGGAGCCTCCCGTTTTTCATTGCCCTCTCCCGGTTTCCTCAAGGTGTCACAATTCTCCCATATTTCTCCTGATTTATTGCAAGTGTTCACACCTTTTTTTTTTCCTTTTCATTATCTCAACCTGTTTCTGGCGCTGTACAGCGTGTATAAGCCTTACTGTTTCAACCCGGACAACAATACAGCTACACCTAATGTTGTTTACTAGCAGAAGACAGCTGCTCGCGACACAACGCGGTTTGAGCTGTGCTCGCCGCACATCACAACGCGCAGCGCCTGAAGTTGGGCTTTGCTCAATGCAGCAAAAAGCCGTCATGGCGCGGCGCAAGCCATTGGAAATAACGGGTTTCAGAGCGCAGTGGTGCCGTTGTCACGTTGTGTCTGAAAGGACCTTCAGTGAGTGAGAGACGGAGAGAGAAATGGAGAGAACTAAGATAAAGAAAAATTAATGAATGAACGAATAAAAATTGATGAATATTAGTTTATGCCAGAGATTCAAACAAGTTTATGCAAGAGGGGAGAATTATTCTGTATTCTTTCCTGAGAATTAAAAGTAAAATTTAAGTTATTGAAGATTAAAAATGCCGTTGCAGTGTACTTATTATTTTGCCATTTTTATTCTTTAAAAGTCACCAGAATGCAGGAAACAAAGTCTCTGAAACTCTTTCTGGGGGAGGACCCCCAAACCCCCTGTTTCATTTTGAAATCCTCCCTATTTTTGAAGTCTCTAGGTTGGCAAGCATGCTATGAACCTGAAAATAAGATAATGTCTCCTTTAATGCGTTTTTTTATTTTGATAGGGGGAACAACATTTATGAGAGGTCGTGACTACTTGTGATGTGTTCAAATCTTTCTGGTTTTTGGTTTCTGGCATGTTCTTGGCAAACAAATAGAACTCAACTGTCGTAGGGGAATAAGCAGATATAAAATAGAACATATTTTTTAAAGAAAGTTTCAACGGTTTGTTGAACAGTAATACAAAAGAGCTCTGGCCTTTTGCTGGATATGAGATGAGGGTGTCAATCATCTGACCATTCATGTTTCATGCCCCGCAAGGAAGGGACCTATTTTTAATGATGCAGTCTGAGATATCCACACTTACTTTGGTGAGTACAATGTTATAAAACCAGTGCCCCATTTTATTTTATTTTTTTTGCTTGCAAATTGGGACAAAGAAAACTGTGATTGATACTGATTAATAGCAGGGCATTTGCACTAGATCACATAAAAACCACTAGTTCACAGCAGGAGAGCTGGAGAGAATATGGCTGGAAAATACAGACGCAGTATTACCCCAAATAAATATGCTACATATAATTAATCTGCATCATCTAAGTGTTGGAGAATTCTATGAAAATTTAACTGATATATTGTTATTGTTTGAAATATTATAATCTATTGGATAGGTGTTAGAAGGGAACTATAATGTATTATTAAAATGTTATTATTATTTCTATTTTTTTCTTATGTTATGTTTTTTTTTCTTTTACTTTTACTCGCTTTTGCTCTTTGCACTTATTTTCTGGTTATGTTTTGAGTTCTCACTATTACACCTGCAACTGTTACCAACCCAGTGCGGACATAATGAAGTCAATTTCTGAAAATAAAGTATGTTTAGAAAAAATAATTGTTGTAATAAGCTGCACTGCTCCACCAAAATTAGCGTGTATATGATGTTTTTTTTAATATTGGAAAACCCACTAAAAATAGGCAATATACTCTTCTGTTGTGTCATGTTCGACGTCACAAACGCACCGGAAAGCAGGGTTAGTAAACACTGTAAATGTTGCGGTGGTTACTTTTTTTCATATCTCTTACTTAGTCAGTCTCTCTTCAAACTCGTTGTCGACTAATTTGGAACGATGTACGAGATGTACTTGGATAGAGACGGATGTAATTTGTGGCTGAAATGAGAAAGAGTTGCAGATATTGCATTGTATTACAGCTAACCCTCAGCTGTTTGGACTCCTCTCAGCATCCTTTACACACACAGACCTCTCCTTCGCTGCAAGGTCACAGCACAGGACAAACCAAGGTCCATTAACAAAGTTCAATTTTCACTTGCCAGACAGCAAAGTGTTGAACATCATGCAGGCGGTGTCTTTCCTCCCAAAATGTATTAGCAAAATCAAGAGCTGTAAAATAGCTTACAGCAGGCATCCAGGCATGTTTATTGTTGATCGGCGCTGCCAAGCACTACAGAGAGATATATTATGAGCCTGTCAAAACACTCTCACTTCATAGTCCCAGACTATGTCTACAAGCATGAGTGACTTTAACATCAAATGTCTGGCAATCGTCAAATAAAGAGGTGAGGACACTGGGTGTGTTTACACAAGACATGACCTCTGGGGAGGAACCACTGGAGTAGATGATTTTCTCAGGAATTTATTTTCCAACTTAAGCACATTTCTGACACGCTACACACATTTACACCGAGCTGCATGGTGGAATGACTATAGTTAACCTTTTCTTTTACAAACAGCTCAAACTGTTACCTTGAGTTTAATCATAAAACGTGAGGCAACATTTTTATTGGGTGGGTATTCTACGACAGCGTATTAGGGCCATTGAAGGTTAGAACAAAATTTAAATTACAGAGCAGGGGCAGGGGGGCTATATTCAGAGAAAATAAATCAGAAATACGAGAAAAAAACTCTGATATTCTCTGACATTAAAGTCACAAATTTACTCAAAAATATACAGTATGAGGAAAAACCTTGAGGAACCACATCACTTCACTTTGCAAGGTTGGATCAACCTCGTTAGACCACAGACGCCAGCGTTAAACACTGCGGTAACGTGAGCCGCTGAGTGCAAAATATATTAATTATATTTGTATTTATAAAAAACATAAATGGAAACACGTATACATACTCATACATACATATATCTTTCAGGACCTTTGCCTCGCTCAGAGGCCAGCTCTCAGAGAGGACATCGGAATCAGCAATCTTTAGGGTTTATCTGATAACCCATTTGCAAAATAAAACGTACGTCAGGTCTAACATGAGGATAAAGTACAATGCATACCGATGTCAGTATTATGTTCATAAAAGAATACAAAAAGAACCCGAAAGAAGACACGTATATATATCTTTCAGGACCTTCGTCTCGCTAAGAGGCCATCAATACTGTAATAGCCTTGCAAAGTGAAGCGATGTGTTTCCTTGAAAAAAACAACAGTAATTTGCCATGTTTTTTTCTCATAAATTTGTGACTATAACCTCAGAGAATTTTTTATTTTTTTTTATCGTAAATTTATCTCTTTAATCTCATAGAATATCCAAGTTTTTTTCTCATAAATTTGTAAGGTTTTTCTCGTAAATTTATCCCTTAAATCTCAGAGCATATCCAAGTTTTTTTCTTGTAAATTTGTGAGTTTTTTCTCGTAAATATACCAATTTAATTTTAGAGAATATCCACGTTTTTTTTCTTGGAAATTTCTTATTTTTTTTCTCGTAAATTTACCACTTTAATCTCAGAGAATACCCACCTTTTCCTCCTAATTGTGCGACTTTAATCCAAAGATTTTTTTCTTGTAATATCACCCCCCTCCCATTTATTTATTTATTGTTTTACCTACAATGGTCTTAATACTCCGTCGTAATATTTTGAGTGGGGCAAACTCAATAATATAGATTGTAACACTAGAAATTGTGCAAAGCCTATGGGAAAAAGTCAAGAAAATAAACTTCAGTATATGAATTAGACTTGATTAAACTGACTAACATCAAAGAGAAATGTATGAAAATCTGTATTTTTTTATTATTATTATTTTACCAGCTCTTTTCTAAATTTTTAGTTAAATCTATTTTGAATAATTAGTTAACATTAAACGCGTTCATATTTTAACAAACAAAATACAATTCAAACAATCATGATAACATTCATTTATTTTATATTGAATAAACCAATACCAGCCTAAACTACTCATTTTCAGAATTCCTGTAACACTACAGAGTACATCAGTACAGGGCTCTACGGTGGTGCAGTGGTTAGCACTGTCGTCTTACAACAGCGTCAGCCCTGTGATAGTCTGGAGACTATATATATATATAGAACTGAACAGGATAAGCGGTTACAGACGATGGCTGGACTACAGAGTAAATTTTAAACATGTTAACAAAATCAGAGATAAGCAATTTCTTCTGAGACTGGAGAGAGAACAGAACAGCCAGAGCACTTAGAGAGATGATGTCACCCGTGATAAAATTGCCAGTGGCGTAAAACAAAGATCTGGGACAAATACCAAATATATGCAGCCACAGTGGGCCCCCCTTTATAATAGGCTATTCCATAGTGAACAGATCAACAAATAAACACATGCATCTCGTGGTTATTAGGTTAATCAGTAATATATTATAATGTTTATAAAGTCGGCACAATCTGAAATCTCAGCATATTTCAGCCTCAGCATAATTACTGTGTGAAGCTTTCACTGGGCGGTTTCACAACATTATCTAACATTATTTCTGACATGTTATTTTAGGAGTTTATTATAAACTGGGTATTAGACAAATGTGGAAAGCCCTCTTATTCTAAATAATTGTCTGTCAAGCTATTTATTCAGTCAACAGTAATACTTTTTTATAATGCTAACAACATAAAAAATGCAAATAAAAACATACTTTTAATGCCAGGCATTTCAAGGGCTCTCCCCAAGTTGGGAAGAAAGAGAAAGCAAAAAAAAAAATAGATTAAATAAAGATCAGATCAGTAAAAGTAAAACAGTAAAACAGAACTCACACAGAGACAGCGCCTGCCACGACGCGCACAAGTTTTGACAAACAACACAATGATATCCTGGTTGCTTCACAGCGACACACTTCAGTAACACGTCGGCTACAGAGACGGTTCTCAAAAGGCAAGCGTGTAAGTGAAACACGGATCAGATGTGTTAATCGGGAGCAGTAACACAACCGTTTTATATTTAACATGTGCATCCGTAATGCTGCAACTGTTTTACTTTGTGCAGACACACCTGTGTGTCTACTTGTGTATCTCTGCAGAGGAATACACCGACAACTTTGATACCCGCTCCTGAGTTGCTCGCAGCTGTTGTGTTCACAGCAGGAGTTCAGTGAACAGAACACAGTGCATTTTAGAGTCGGTTTAGCACTAAATATTGGGCTTTCTTTCAGCTTTTGGAGGGATCTGGTGATGTGTCTGTCAATTACAAATATTGGGGGAACAAATTTCCATATTTGATTAATCAATTAGGTATTACAAGCCTGGATCCTATACGCACTTACGTCTATATATGTCATAACTGTCATGAGTCAACATTTCATTGTTTGACCAACATGTCTATTCTTTATGTCGTTATCATATGCTCCCATACAGGTTGATTTTCCATCGTTACGTCTAGCTTGATGTGACACGTGAGGCAAACTCGACTAGCAAGGTCTTTGAAGACATAGCGTAGAGATCCAGTTTGCTGTCTGTGCGTATGCAAGCAAAGGAGCCAACACTGCAAGCCCCCTCATTTGAACACATGCATAATTGAAGTGAGGCTTTTCTTTTCATATGCTGCTGTTTGTTCCGCGGTGCAGAAGGAAGCCCGCCAGCACCGACACAGCTGTCTGTCTCAGGTGGATTTTCTTTTTTCCGTGGGGTGACCTCACTGACTCATCAAAAGCTCAGAATAGCTGCTCCTATACACAGGAGCAATGCGATGTTAATGTGCCTTCGACAGGTTCTGCGTTAAGACGTTAGAAAAAGCCTGCTTTAAAATTACGACAGTGCTGCCATGCATCTGAAAACCTCCACAGCAATAAAGTGTATTATGATGCATTGCTCCATTGCAAATACCCATATTTAATTAAGAGGTTTATATCACCAGTGGGAAACAAATTTGCTTTTTTTATGACACGTGGCTATACAATAATCATAAAGCTGCCTAGATTTAATTCCCGGTAATAACACTGCATGACATGCCTGAGGAAACTGATGTTGAGGAATTGACGTTTGCAAGAAAAGCGTGCTGAAATACGTTGCTGATGCTGATGGTTGGCTCTGGGAAAAAATGCTTGGTCATAAAATCTGGCAAAGGACAGTATGCACTGCTTCAACGGCGATATATCAAACGGTGCGTCACAATGCAAGCACTCGCTGACGATCTAAATTGACAAATGGTAACGACCCTGTCATTTTTCTAATGACACGTTTCACCATGACTCCTATATCCTGACCTACGGAGGAGATGTAGATACAGTTAAGTCTCACAAGCTATTTTGATGGAGTGCTGCCTATATGACGATAATAGCTGTCATTATCATCTCACTTACATCATTATTATCCCATAACCCTCACATCATTGACTCCACAAGTGTCTGTCTAGCCGGCAGCTTTGGAAAACACATGGACTCTCTGTCTCTTTTTAATCTTTGTCTATCTTGTGTTTTATCTACCCATACTGTATGTTCAGTCAGATATTCACACGCTATAACATCACTGTCGCCTCATCTTGCAGGTGCTGTACAATATGTGAGGCGGTTGGCATGAAGTCACTCTCTTCTGTCGCCATTCCATCATCCTTAGGACAGAGCCTTGTGGCTCAGACCTTTGCGACTTCATAGGTTTTTCAAGAGGGCTCTAAACTAACTTTTTGCACCATCCTCCTGGAACCGTCCCGAAATACAACCTAAGCCGCCCCGAAATGAATGCGGTGCATGCACCTCACGTTTTCAACAAGCAAAACGCGCTCTGTCTGATTGGGGCCTAAACCCCGGAGCACACAGGGAACGTCAGCAGCGCGTGGCGGCTGCGGAACCTGTTGTTTTTTATTTCGCCGTCCATGTTAACAGGTAAAAGCAACCACACTGCCCGCGTGAGCCGCGTGGTTCACAGCAACAACAGACAGTGAAAATGATCACTTGGCAGTATATTGGCATCATAACAACAACAACGTTACTTGTTTCAATGTCTGTATCTCTAGAATATGTCACGGATAAAAAAAAAATATTATTTTTAAACCAACACTTCCTGCTTTCATTTCAAAATAAAAGTCCCCAAGCGTTTTTTTTTTTCTGTGGTCAGAATTCCTTCATGTATTAACACAAGGCTTTTATTCTGAAATATTTGCAGGACAGTATTGTAGAAATTGCAGTGACTTGCAGGGCTCCGTGAATGAATAAAGTAGGGGGTTTTAATTGTGGATTATTACTATTATTTACAAATGAGCACACGCTTCATAACCTTTTTCTGTCTAAAATAAATATAAATTACATTCATAATGAAATTAAATGGCCATTATGAAAGGCAAACTCTATGTAGTAAAAAAAGAGCTGGCAGCAGCAGGAGCAGCAGCAGAAACGCTGCCGGTGTGGACAACACACGCGTGAGATACGCAGCAATTCAGCGAGGCCCGAGCGTAACGGTTCTTAAATTGCTCACCAGCTTGCTTGGGACCTTTTGGCCTTGGGAGAACCTACCAGGAGCTATGGCCCCCAACAACACAGCTCCCAGTGTCACATGGACACATAGAATCTAGTAGTTTTTAGAGATTATGACATTTCACACATTGAGGTTCATACCACTTGAACAGCCTGAGTACTCAGATAGACCAGTGAGTTTGAAACCTGAATACTCACCTAAAGCAATAGTATAACTACTGGATGGTGCCAAAAGTATAATTATGTGCCTTAACTGGCTGATTCTTTTGACCACTTGTAGCTGTAGGTACTCTACTGTATGTTGTCCTTGAGCTAGAACGCACATACATAATTAAAATCCCTGAAATCATCAGGGAAATAACTCCACTGAGAGTGATGAAGCTGTAACAGGTACGCACAAGTTCACATTTTAAAAAAGCAGTATTTGTTTATATCATTTTATTTGAACTAACCATTTTTGTAAACAAGCATATGATGGGTAATACTCACCCACAGCTCCAGCACCATGTTTACCCCTCTATATATATATCTATCTCAAGTTGTGAAAAAAACAATGTTGTTTAGTATTTATAGCATGTCTCACAATTCCTTTTAATATATTCATCCCGCAGCATATTCTTGCTACTCAAAGAGCCTATCTAATTAATGCAAATTTCCCCTATCTGAAGCCGAGTTGCCAGAAAGTTGAAAAAGTCAGCTTAGTTGTGATACAATCAGCTTTTGCTGTAGGATATATGCGTAGGATGCACAGCAAGCTGAAACTCTCTAAACACAGACATGAGTTGCTCTGCGCGAGAGCATCTCTTTGAAAACATTTCATGTGTAATGAGTGCCATACTGTATGCTAATATCAAAGATAATTTGCTCTGGAAATAGGCATCTGTTTCACAAACAAGTGAGGAGGAATGCAGAACATGTAGAATAGTGTGTATTTGTGTCAGAAAACATTTATTATATTTTTATATCAACAATGAATCAGATGATTATATGAAATGTGAAAGGTGTCGCTGGTAGTGATGAACCTACAGAAAATATATCTCTCAATCCTGATGGCGCGTTGTAGCCTCTTTTAGCTTTTAGCTCATCCAGCAGCAGCAGGCAGCTGTTTTCAGTGAAAAGGCTCTGATAGAGCCACTGTGCACTACCTGTTCAGCACCAAACAGTTCCACTATGTTCACCACCACTAACACCACTGCTCTTTGGTGCTGAGCAGGTAATCGCGATTAATTGCATGATTGTCCATAGTTAATCGTGAGTAATCGCAAAGTAATAGCACATTTTTTATCTGTTTATAATGTACCTTAAAGGGAGGTTTGTCAAGTATTTAATACTCTTATCAGGAGTCTTATCAAGAGTTAGTGTTGCTGTTGTTACCAGTGGGCTTAGAGCATATTTTTATGCTAAATGCAGTACCTGTGAGGGTTTCTGGACAATATTTGCCATATTTTGCCATGTTGATAAGAGTATTGAATACTTGATGATAGCAAGTTGGAGCAAATATGATTAAAAAAAGTTATTTTTATAAAACGATCTCTATATCCTGACAGTAGTGCATGAGACAGGTAATCTGAAAAAAAATCATGTGCCTCTGTGTCCAATCAGAGCTGAGCTGGAGTCTGCCATCTCTGAGCAGCTGTCAATCACTCGTGAACTCCGACCAAATGGTAAAACTAGGCAGAGCTGATCAAATATGAATCAATATTCTGTTACTGTAAGGCCTATTTCTCTCCTCAAATGTTTTCAGAAACATCTTGTAGTGTACTGTTTAGCTGTAAAATTAGAAAGTTTGTGACCATGTTGAGATCTGTCGAGGAAATACCAAGCACCGCCCACCAGCCGGAGCTGTTAGGTTTCAGTTTTGTCTGGACCCCAGAAGCAGAGACGGACTCAGGTAAGTAAAATGAAAACAGAGTTTATTTTCCAACCAGGAAGCAGAAACGCAGGCAGAGTGGCAGGGAGCTGGTGAGGCGAGAATGAATACGCGGCTGGAGCACAAGGAATATCTCAGCCACCGGAGAACACGGAAGCTGAGCAGCAACAAGGCACACAGGGAACCTGAGTACAGGAAAAAACACAGGTAAGTCAAAATGTCACGAGAGAAACTAGGAAAAATAGTAAGATGCAAAAACACTAGAGAAGGTACACGGTGCACTACCGAACAAGATGGAATTATCTGGCGAAGTAGTGGAGTGAAGACCAGGCTTTTATGGAGGGGTTGATTATCTGAATGAAGACCTGGTGTGCCTCGTTGTTGCCCTGGGAGGAGCCAGCCACGACCAATGCCACACACATGCCCTGCCAGGAGAAAAAGAGAGAACAGGAGGGGGAGAGCAAACAAAAAATACAACAAACAAAACCAAAACTAACAGAATTGTAACAGGAGCACAGCCAGTAGGAACACTCTCTCTCTGAAATGACCTGTGATTGGTCAAAGTCTCCCATCACGGACTAGATTTTCGAAAGCCTGAAAACGGAGCCATGAGGAGGTGCAGAAGTCTAGTTTTCTCTCAGAACACTTGAATTACAATATGCTGAAAGATTATTATGGAATTTCTGGCCCAATTATGCCAAAAACGTGTTGCCTACTGAAGCTTTAAGTAATATTTTGAATGCAGGAGTTGTAATGGAGTCTTTCTTACAATGTTGTTTTTCAACCTTTTAATTATAAGTAATGGATCTGAATGCCTCTCCCACCGTTGCCTACAACAAAACATGTGCTTGACTAACAATCTTTTCATTTCATTCTTGGAAAGGGAGAAAATTACTTAAAAAAAGTTGTACTATTACGTTAATGAGTTTTGTGATTGTTTATATCTTCAGTTTGTGACCTTTCAGGACAGCAGGCCTGTTGAAAAAAATGACGTAGTTGCTGCGGCACAAGCTCGGGGGCATGTTGTTTGAAATTCATCTTATAACCTTGAGATAAGCAACATTGGGTTTCCATACTTTTACCCTTAAAGCTTCAAATGAGTGGGTACCCAAACATTTAGTATGTTAAAGAGGTGGTAGTTCCTGTAATTCTCCTGCGTGTGTCGGCGTCCTCCTTGTCGGGCCAGACTGAAAACACCTCAGGGTGATGGCGGTAAACAGTGTAGCCGTGGTGAGTTTCCACTTGACCGACTCTTCACAAATACCTCTCTGACTCCGGGATTTTCCTCCCTCGTCTGTTGCCAATTCTGCCGTGGATATTTATTATGTGTTATCCAGGGACTACTGATAGCAGTTGAGGCTTCAATTCCTTTCTCAAGCAGAAGGCATTTGCCTGAGAGATTACTTTGATAGGCAATACGTGTTGATGGTCAGACTGTCACTCTTTCGGCGATGGCTTATATCTGCCAAATGGTATTTGTGATTGTCCCTAGGCTCTCTGGTTTTATCATCATTGTTACTGGAGTCACATTCTGCTGTCTACATACTTTAATCACTACTATTGCTGTTCTCGTTCAGTTTTAAAGCCAGATCATTGAAATAGTGTCCTCTGATTGTTGCGTTTGAGCAAATCGGATGGGGTAGTGATGGCTGTCCTTTACATTGTCTACATAAGAGGCCCGAGATAATCTTGGCATATCCACAAGCCCGTTCCATTTTTTTATTAGAAATGAACACATGATTGAAATTTAAAACATTAATTTCCAAGTTTAGGTAGCACATTGTTGGCTTATTTAAAAATAAGAATATATTTGTCCTTTAATTTTAATTTAGCAGTTATCATTTATTTTCATATGACTATTAGACTCTAGTTTTATCAACTTTTTGTTTTAATTTATTTAGTTTTTGCTGTACATCATATGCATACAAATAGCAAAACAACCATTAAAGGGATTCATTGTCATCGCAATATTATTAGCATACTCATCAACATGTTCACAGGTTTGTGGAAATTACATTTATTTATTTATTTTACCTTTACTTAACCAGATAAGTCAATTGAGACGTAATTGTTGTTTTTGTACGCTGGCTACCGACTCTCTCTCCACCTCCCTACACTCGTATTTTGAGTGTAATTAATTTGTCAAAAAAGAGACAAAATGCACAATAACAAAGTTAAAGATGACTTTGACTTAAAGCATTATTATTATTATTATTTTTCAAATTCTCTATAGATATCGCAAGCAATAATATCATTATCGTGAATTATTTTGGCCACGATGATCATGTAGTGAAACTCTGATATTGTCACAGCCCTGATCAAAATAGGTGCAAGAAATAGTTCCACACATGTTAGCCAGTTCTTTGTCCTCCTTTCAAAAATAATTCAAGTAATGACTTTTCTCCATGAGCTTTAATCTCTAAATAAATCACCGCCACTTCTGATGGTAAATTCTGCTCATTTTGTAGTAGCAGTCCTATTTTATTAATGGGCCCCCCCAGACACTCTTCTTTGGACAAACATGTCAGTAAGAAACATAACAAATGAGCTGATTGAAAAACCGCCGGCACGTCGGTGTGTAAAGACTGAGCACTGGAGGCCAGAGGATGGAGTTACAAATCAATACGGAGCCTGGAGAAACTGGAAGATCTTTGAAAGACGTAACTGGACACACACACACACACACACACACACACACACACACAGGTATATTAAATTACCATTGTCTTCTATTTCTAAGTGATCCCATTATTCCTCCGCCTCAGAACAATTACATCCAGTGAATGCATTCAAAGACTGAAATGAAGTGTAACAGGAGATCAGAAACACTTTGCGCTCGTCTCTCAGGGCTGGAGAATGGCTCCCTGTGAAACACCTTCAAACACTCAGCTGCTACCTTCCACTCATAACCGCCGGACTGAGAGGGAGGAACGCATCTTAAAGCTCAGGCGTTTTGTCTCACCTACGCCGAGGGAAGCTCTGATCAGTCATTACGCTGCGGTTTGATTTTCCAGCTGCGACTCCACGCTTGTTTTTCCTCTTGTCTTCAGGCGCCCGTGTTTATGATGAAATAGCGTAAAAAGACATAATGTGTTTGTTTCTCATTAGCATGTGCTCCTTTCAATATTTTGCCACTCTCCTGGTGAATAGTAATGACTGATCATTTACAAACACCTTTCCTTCACATTTCTTACATCCAGGCAAACTGTGAATAGAAATTGACTTCATAAAACGTGGCGGGAAGAAACATTTCTCAGCATGATCAGAGTGCATTTCCTAGAGGTGCAAATTTAATTATTTGAACAGTAGAAAGCTTCTAAATGACACGTTAAAATAGAAGACATTATACGGTTACATAACTCTCAAAACAGGAAATGATGAGTGAAAACTGTATTTTTTTCCAAGTTTATTTTATAAACACGTTTTTTTATTTTTATTTTTTATTGCTTTTACTTTGACAGCCTTAATATATGTATAGAGTAAATGCTTTTTCACAGTAATTGTTGAAAAGTCAGCCGTATCACATTCATCACAGTATCTGAGAGTGTGATTAGAGGATAGTTTACAGTGGTAATTCTCCAGAAGGCTGCCCTTTCTACGGCCTGAATGGTGCAAGAGGCAGCTGCTGTGGGTACTTCTTTTAAACAGGGCAGCTGCCAGGAGCCCCAGCGCTCTGACCATCTGCAAGCCCGCTGCCCACCACCACCACCACCACCATGCCATGCCCCACTCCACATAAAGGACCAGAGGACTATACACACATCCTATAGCAACCCAGTCACCAGAAAAAACATTTTGGCATTGTACGTTTCTGCAAACCACGTTGAATGTCGATGTTTCTGAACCTCAGCCTCGTATCACGCTTGCAGAAACACACAATGCTACTTGGTTAACGTTGTTACATCACTTGCTGTGACCGAATGCATAATGGACATTCACTGTAACCGTGGGTAACAGAAACATACAATGCCAACACTTTTTTTCCTGGCGACTGGGCTGCCTATAGAGTCTTTGCAAATGTGCCACAAATATCCCAGCAGCTACGGCTGGTGCCATCGAGAGGGTTCACTGGTGAACTGGCTTGTGTGCAAGAGATGGCTCTAACAATGTGACTAAAAAAAAAAGAAAAGGCGTCTAAAAGATGGTGATGCTACGGGATCAAGTATTGCCAGAACTTCCTTGGCAATGTGCTGTATTGGGTGTATTGCCCAGAACTATTTTGCCAATTACAGTTAATAGTAGATACTAAAGTTATTTGGTTATGTGAATAATATATGTTAAATTCAATTATGGAATCCAGCAGTTTAACATTCACAGATCTGGTACCCAAAAGCAGATTCAGGAGGCAGAACAGGTATGGTGAAAACACCCTTTGTTGGGTCAAAAGGCAGCAACAGAAGGCCATAAGACCAGATAAACAAGTCCAGAGGGCAAAGTGGTCAACATTTATCAATTTCTTTCCCCGGGGGTGTCCCACCACCTACTTTGGCTGCACCATGACATTCTGCCAGCCAAACAATGTGACAATTAGGCAATGAAGTGATGATGATGCTGCAGAGTTTAAACCCTGTCCAAACCGTCCTGCCACAACAGATCAACACAGACAAAATACTAAAATCGGGTACTAGGGATGTATCACATACAAGTGGCCCTACCTTGTTGCTGAAGGTTATTGGGATTATATGCAGCTTGTGAGGAATACCACAGACACTACTCAGGGCGAAAAGCTGCTTTTATTTACAGATGATCCTCCTAAAAAGACACTAGAACTGACCATCAATCAAAGAGAATGTAGTTAAAGACAGAGCTGTTTGAGGTAAAGATGTCCTGTGTGCTAAAAGCCTTAATAATCATGTGAAGTATCTGCGTACTCAGTGTACTGCCTTTTGCCATGCTATTTAGTGTTAAGGCACTTATGCACTCCAAATAGCAAATGTAAGTATGGAAGAATGCTAATTGAGACACAAAAAAAGTAAAAAGCGAATGCAGTGAGTCAGTCAAAAAGAGTAGCAACAGGCTACCTTTGGTTAAACTCAGGAACAAAATACTACACTTAATAGATATATACACAGTACTCCTTCCTACTGCTGAAGGCATGACTCACCACTCTGCCTGTTATTACTCGTTGCCTTCGTTGGTTGGGTTGGTTAGGTTTAGGTACGAGGAGTGAGATTAGTTAGTCGTAAAGTTATGACTTTATTCTCCTAATATTAAGACTTTTTTTTCTTGAAATAGTATGACTTTATTCTCATTAAATTATTACTTTTTTCTCGTAATATTACAACTTTTTTTCTCATAAAGTTATGACTTTATTCTCATTAAATTATGACTTTCTTCTCGTAATATTACGACTTTTTTTCTCGTAAAGTTATTACTTTATTCTTGTAATATTACGACTTTTTTCTCGTAATATTATGACTTTACTCTGGAAATCTCCAATTTTTTTTCTTTCAATGTGGCCCTAATACTCCATAGTACATTTGCAGTTTGGCCCTCACTGCATTAGACTTAGACTATAAACTGTGTTATCTTCATCACAATGCTCAAATGTTTTGCGGCTCCAGACAGATTTCTTTTTTTTTTTTGCCTAAAATGGCTCTTTTGATAGTAAAGGTTGCTGACCCCTGGTTTAGGGTAAGGATATCAGGGTAAGCCAATCAGAGACAGAGTAGGGCGGGTCATGCCTTCGCCATGGTAGGGAAAAAAGAAACTATTGCAACCAGGAAGGTCCGATGACGTCATTTTGCATTATAAGAGAGTTTGTGTTTTCGGAGCAATGGGTCTTCAGAACAATGGAGATTTGTTTTCGGGCTTTCGGTCCAATGGGACATTTTCGGACTATTTGGGTTTTGGAATAATGGGCAGTTGGAACAAGGCATGGCACCGATTTACCAGAGCTTTTTCACTGACAACAGATGCCTGCTGGAAACAAGGTTGAGAGTTACACTAACGTGACTGATCAATCATTAATGTAAACATATTGATTCATGCAGCTTTACGTACATGCAATGTGTATCTGTTGAATGTCATATGTTAGTTGGTTCATATCAGTGAAGAAGACAAGCATCTGCATGATAAAAATGATATTCTGTTGAAGGAGTACGGTCTTTTGTTTGAGAGTCGGTGCAGTGTAGGCACGTTAAAGATTCTGTTAAACAAAATGCACTTTTGAACCAAAACTCTTCCCCTGGATAATAGATTCATTCTGTGCCCCTGCAGCAATGACCACCATTTTCCATTCAATCTTACACACACACACACACACACACACACACACACACACTAGGCAACCCCAGTCGAGACACAGCCTGGTTTTAAAATTCCATTGATTCAGGTCAAAGTGTGTTTGCAGCATTCAGGGCAGAAACAGGAAAGGGATTGCATCAGCTGCTCAGTCTTTCTATGCCTCACCATCACCCTCATCCCAGATGCCCACACTGCTGTTTTAAGAAAAGAAAGTCTTACTTGAGTTTGAACAGGCGAGCTGGAAACCTAAACAATACACCACCGAGTGTATAATTCACTGTATCCAGCAGGCATCTATCCTATTTAAGCCAGAGCTCTGGGCCTCCTACTATTGGACGTTAATCGCTTAATCTTCGCGTCACTTCCAGTGCCACTTCTCTCAATTATTCCCAGGATGCTCCACTTGCCATACAGGGTGCCAGCTATTTTTATGCAGCAGCCTGCCAGCCTTTTGTGTGCATTCTGGAGATATCAACAATGGGAGTTGACAGGGAAGTGAAAAAAAACAGGCTATTGATTCAACCTATCTCTTACGCCTTTTCAATTGCCTTTAAGTACTCGTGGCGCCTGCGAAGGTCTGGACTTGTTCAGGGAATCACTTAATTCCAGACAGCAGCCATTGTGTAATGTAAGAAAAAAAGGATGCCTCTTCTAAAAAAAAAAAAAAAAAACTAACAAAGGTGGAAAGTTAGCTGCTGTGAGCAATCATATCAAAGTTCACTTCTAAATAAACTGTAGCCAAGATACATAAGAACCTGTCTTTGTTGTGAAACCGCAATTACATCCCATTAGTGTCAAGCGTAGACACCGTCACTCTCATGTATGCTCACATTACTGTCTGCACTTTGAAGTGTACACAGTAGAGTGTTTTCAGCAGGTATAACACCAGTGTACATTCGTTTAATAATGACAGCTTCATGACAGCCTTTCAGTGATGTCCAAGGAAATTTCCATCCCATAACACGTTTACTGTAAAGTGTTTATTAATACTTAATGGCAATTGGATTTAGTTATGCAATATTTATTGCTCTTAGTTTATACATTTGCAGCCCTATCTCCTAGAACCTATCTTTTACTAATTCTCTCAACACAAACGCTAAATGGTAAATGTGATTGCTGCCTGGATTAAGTTTGCTGGCAAGGTTGTATTCAATCCATGAAGTGTAACGTTCTTAAACTGGATTTATAGTTGATGCAAGGGGCTAATAGCAGTTCCAACAGTAGATGCCTTCTGTACAGTGTAGGTTTTGATTTATAGTTCAGCGTCACAGGTCACCCACTGATAGCGCCACCACGACACTAGGCGGAGGTATCTTATGTGATCTTGTGCTTTAATTAGCCAAATCAACTTTTATACTACACAGAGGCAGGGCCGTAGTACTGGTCTCCATCTCGAATATAATCTCTAGATGTTTTCTTCTCAGACTTGGTCAGCAGCCCTCGGTGTCTGATACGACGCACCGAGGCAACCTTTAGCGTCTGTATGAGACGCACTGAGCTTTCAACTAACTCCAATTAAACCCATTCCTGTCATTGTTAGACGCTCAGAGCAACTGACGTGGCATTAAGAGCAAGAAAGTCTGCTTAGGGAGGAGGTCGGAGGTCAGGGTGGATGGATGGGTCAAACAAACACAGTGTTTATGTCCCGTGTGACTTATTTTACCTTACTTTTGTTATGTAACTCCCACATTTAACTAACGGCTGTTATGTACTGTAACAAGCGCACTTATTTTATCCCAAACCGCAATGTTTTCCTAAACCTAACCAAGTAGTTTTGTTGCGTAAGTCCAAATTACATATAAGTTACATATGAACAACATTTTTAGGAGACAGAGCCAGTGAGGTATTGATGTGCAGTTACTGTAGATGGCAGTATGAGAGATTGTTGTGCTAAAGGCTCCTGTGTAGGCTCCTGATCCCTCAAACAAAGCCTTCCATCAAATGGGAACCAGATAGCGGTGTGGGATTTTCATTAATGCTGCTTACCATCTTAAACCCTCCGCCGTCCCTTTGAACACACCCTCCGTCCTGTGCTGCGTCAGGCCTCCCCCTTCTCCCCCCGGCCCTCTAATGGCTCGCACTTTTATTACCTGGGCTGATGGGACATCCATAAAGAGAGGATCTGCCAGCAAGATGGCAAACACGTTTCTCGCTCAGTCCTCATGTGTCTTCTTGAGAGAAGCTTAAAAAGTAATAGAGCTTCTGGGATCCCTCTCTGTTCACCGGGGGAGACGCGGTCTGGCATCATCTGGCTGGGGGGAATTGGTAGGGAATGCTCGGTGTGACAGGTTCATTGATGGCAGCCTATTATATTGGTTTCCTGCAACAGAGCCACATGAACATCTGTGCATGTCATTTTCAATGACCCACCTCAGGGCCACAGTACCATTACAGGAAGCTCTCAGGGATCAGAGGCTCTCTTTGGCGGTACCAGCAGTTGGGCTCAACACAATGGCTCCCGCAGGGTGAAGAATCGCAGCTCTCTGTCAAGAAAAACCTCTCTTTGCACTCATCGGCTCTGATGCATTTGACTGCACTGGAGAAAAAAGTTTCTGGTACTGCACTATTTTTTTTTCATGAAAGTGTTTACGACTGTGGTGGCGGAGTGAAAACGACGGTATCAGAGGAAATTTACAGATGTGGCGAGCTGTAACAAGGCCACCGGTGGAATGTTCAGGGATGTAAAAAAAAAAAAAAGCTTTCTTGCACTTTTCCCAGGCTCTATTCTTCATTGGCAAATTTTAGAAAGTGTGAACATGAACAGCGCAGGCGAGCGCTTCCTATCGCAGGGAGAAAAGCAAAGAGAGAGCAGATTGCCTGTATTCAGATCGGCGCGGTGCTTGTCACAGTCGTGATGACAAACAGGCTGTAAGAGAGCGTCTCGCACTCATTTGTCAAACTTGCTCTGACATCAAGAATGCTTTGGCTTTCAGGACTGATAAGAGCCGCGCTGTAATCCGTCTTCAAGTCAGTTCAAGAATACAGTGGGCGACTGTATGCTTTTCATCACCTTGAACGGATGAATGATAAAGGATAAAAATACTGTATGTTCAAAGGCTGAGTGATTTTCTTTCAAGTCAATCCTTCTCTTTATTATATATATATATATACTGTATATTGTATTCTAAAAGGGAGTTTTTAATACAATCATTAAAATACTCTTTTTGTGGTACTCCTTAGAGTACTTAGAGGTAAAATATTTGAAAATATATATTTTGAGATTTCAGCCTGCCGAAAAAAACAAAACCATAACATGAATGCGTTATTAGATGTAATATTTCACCACAGTACATACAAGTGAGAGCCAGATGTAAGCCAATTCAATTGAATTATAATCGAATAATTCACTGCACTGTGAATTATGCTGCCGATAAACACCTGTTTTGTGCTGTTTTATTGTTGTAATTAAAGTAAAACTTAGTCATGTTTTATACAAAGTGCTGGAGAAAAAAAAAAAAAGTTGCTGACTGCAAACTAAAACACCATATCTCTTGTATTTTTCAGACAGATGTCATACAGCTTTACTTAACTGTATATCTGTTAGCGGTCTGGGGCTGCAGTCATCAACTGTCATCAGTCAGACGGTCTCTGTTGCTCTCATGTTGAACCTGCTCACCTTTCTCCCCCCAGTCTAACACTCTGTTGGACAGAGCAATCACCACACACAAGGAAATAACACTTTTAAAAGCTTGCTGATGGGGAACAGAAAATGTAAAGCTTGTCTAAAGGGTGCAATGCAATAGTTTATATGCAAAGGGTAATTTTACAATTTGCCTGTTAACCTCCTCCCATTCCACCCTCTTTCTTTTTGGGGGGGATAGGGGATGTTCAGGGGGAGATTAAAAGTCAACTGTAGATGTCACATAGAAGTGGGGTGGAGAAAAATAAAGTAAGCTCTGATTTTTCTTTTGATGATCAAGATCAGAAGCTGATTTCTGATTTAGAATTGAAATCGTGACAATTACAATTACAATGTCAACATTACAGACAAACAAGAATAGCAACTTCCAGGTATCGCCAAAACAGGCCTGAACCACACAACCTCCTCACCACCATGGAGACCCGAGGCCCGTACTACGAAGCAGGATTTTGCGGTTAACGAGGTAACTTCAGGGTTTTCAAACCTACGGCGGTGGTTCACTTCTTACCGGGGGTAGATCGCCATGGTAACTGATGCTGAACACCTAACCTGCTCCGGAGCAGGTAATGTTCCAGATAAGAGATACAGAGAGATAAACTGTAAGAAGTTATAATCCAGGCTGAAATCAACACAGTTTAAACTGACAGATGCAGGAAGGACAGCTGGCTGTATGCTGTAGGTGCTTTACCGCTTTGAATGATGTTTTTATATATATATTTTTTTACTTGCTCTCAAGTCTGTTTCACACCGCCGGAGTCGGGGACGCAGCTGAAAGAAGGCTGGAATAGTCCTACATTGTGTAGTGTAATCCATTAATCCGTTCTATGCTGAAAGCTATTTATATATCACTGTCCCATCTAGACGACTATATCTGACTTTTGAGTGTTCCATTAAATTAATAAATTTGTTAATTTAAGCATTCACACATTCTTTTGCCAGCTGTCCTTCCTGCATTTGGCAGCTTCAACTGTGTTACTTTTAGTCTGGATAATGTGTTTAACTTCTTCGTATTTGTCTAATATTATAGTTTGTAAAATGTGCCGCTCTGCTGACAGTAGACATGTCTGTGATTGGTCAAATGCTGCAAACCCCGCCCCTTTCATGTGAACGCGCTCATATCCAGATTGAGAAACCCTAGGTTGATTTACGGAGTTGATAACCACCGTCGTAGGACCGCTTAGCTAGATCTCGTTTGTTAGGGTTAGTTAAGTCACAAGAAAACGAGAAGATACCCTGGGTATGTTGAACTCACTTCGTAGTACAGGCCTCTGGAAAGAGAACAGACTACACAGACACACACGATTCTAACCTCAAAGTAAGTTTTGATCTGATGCTGGCACTAGATGAAAGGTCAAGGAGGTCACTGAGATCAACAGGAATCCTCTAGGGAAACATTTCATGGCAAAGTTTTTGTTAGACAGTTGAACTGACCTAAGCATCGACAGTTTGCTGATCCAGTATTGAACAAAACACTTTTTTAATGTGCTCCCAATCTTTGCTCTAAAAAAAACATTATGCACAGTATAACATTCAGTCCTTGTGTTTTCATCTTCAAACTTTACAGTATGCTGCCAGCAAAGAGGGAGCTGTGGTTAGGGGGGAGTATAGTCCCCATATGAGAGACAGCAGCAAAACCCACATCCTGTATGGCCTTTGGAGCTTCCTGTTTGATGCCAAAGGGATGATGACTGTATTATGCATCTCCTGCTCAGCCCAGGGCAGAGTTTGCAGGTGCAGTAAGGATGCATCCCTCCGGCTTGGGCCCAGGGAGAGCGGCGGTGGGAGAGCTTCCCACTTTGCTACACAATCAATCAACATTCTGCTGGCTGATGCATTATTAAGTTTCCAGGGTACTATAAAGTTAGATGACCTTCTGTGCATCCTGCAATCCCTCGCTTTTAAAGTCCACTGGGATGTTTCAGCTACAGTGTAACACAATAGCACACAAAAAAGACCTTCAAAGAAAACTCAAATTATTTAAACTCAGAAAAAGTTTTTTTTTTTTGCTTTTCATTATTCACCAACCCAAAGGGTAAAACAATAATATTAAATTAAAGTAATGACAAAAATGGCAGAGAATTTAACTGGATAAAAGCTCATTTAGTGCTGTAAAGTGCAACAGCACTGCATTTGATACGCCTTTTGCTCACACAAATACATTATTTTAAGTGGAGACGCATTCACTGCAATTGTTACAATGTGCCTGTTTTTTCGGTCGCAGCGCACCAAGGTGGAAAAACTTTTTCCAAAGCAGCAAGCACACCGCAATTCATGTGACAAGAATTTACCTCTTCCACTCCTTGAGGGTGCCAGTGCCCCCGGCAGAATTTACATCTTTCAGAGGCTGTAGCAGGCTCAATTAGAGAGAAAGAAAAGTAAGTGCTAGAGTGAGGATACTAGTAAACGTAAGGAATACATTGGCACCAACCATGTCATGCTAGCAAATCAGGAAGAACGCTAAGAAATGCTACAATGTTACGCTAAATTTTGGTGAGGAAAAACTGGCATGGCCATTTTCAAAGGGGTCACTTGACCTCTGACCTCAATATATGTGAATGAAAATTGGTTCTATGGGTACGCATGAGTCTCCCCTTTACAGTACATGCCCACTTTATGATAATCACATGCAGTTTGGGGCAAAAACCATGCAGTCTTTTGCATGCCGTAGAAATGTGTTATTTTCGCCTATTCTAAAAATGGGTATGACTGTAAGCTGAGACTCTTGTGGATCCAAGAAACTAAAATGACCTGTTGTGACCTCTAGGATAATCACAGCCTCATGAAACTTTACAGCCACAAACTAGAGACCTAGGGCATTCAGAGGATGGATGGCTGTCCTAGCTTGATTGACAATAAGGGGGTTTCTGAGCAGTTTACACAACAGAAGTGCTCACCATCCAGTTGCCGAAAAATGCAATTCTTGCAGAAATCTCCAAATGTAAAAAGTTTTTGACATCGATTCACAGCATGGCTTTTTATATGTTATAATATAGTAGTATAGTATTTTAGAGGGATTATTGATAAGTTTTATCAATTCTTGAGTATATATATATATATATATATGTATATATATATATATATATATACTGTATTTATATATTGGCCGAGATACTTGTGACTATTGCTTAGCTGTTATTTCAGAATAATGGACATCGCTGTTTGTCGTGTGTAGCAGTTTCTACGCCCCTACCTCTACTGATTTTACAGAATAATTCATACATTTTAAAAAATATATATTTAGCATTCTGATAGTGCTATGTTCTTATGTGAGTGCTCTGATTAATAAATATATTCGTTGATTTTGAAACAGTGGCCTTATTTAGCCTTTCTGAGGCTATCGCCAAGATGCAAATTTGGATAGTGGAACCTACAGTAAGTCTACATGGGGATTTATTCACGCACACTAAGGAGAATGATTGAAAGCACATAAGTTACTTTAATTTTTTTATAAACAGTATTATTAATAGGCTGATATTTATACCAATATAGGCTATACATCATGATTTATTGGGAGAAACCAAGCAATTCTACGTAAAATCAGACATTCAGCAACCCCATATAGCCAGAATGGTTTCATAACAAATCTTTTCACACAGTTGAATAGTCGACTATTCTGGGTCACCCCTACTAAAGTTCGCTAACATTAGCCATCAATAGCTTCTGGTCATACTCGTAAAAGTAAGGCTGTAGCAGCAAAAAGACAAAGGGTGTACTGTACTGCTTTGTATGGATTCCATTTTTCACTTGAAAAGAAGAGGAGAAGTCTTGTATTTGTTCTTTCAGATTGTATCAAGTTCTCCGGGCCCAGCTTTGTAACCATTCTTCACTGACATGAAGGCAGTGAGACTTTAAAACAGGAAGAAGAGAACTGGCTAATCGCAAAACATGGAAGAAAGTCTGAACTTTAGTTGCAGGCAAACATGAACAAGGGAGATTTACACTGCTTTCAGGACCACCTTGCTCTACAGATGTGCCATAAGTGGCAGATTGTTTGTTTGTAGAGCGGGAGGGAAAAGACGTGGGTACAATCCTTTGTTAACCGAGGGATGCATTGAATTATTTGTGTAAACAAGGGGATCCCATCCTCTTACATCTCCCACTGCACTGCCTCCTGGGTATAAGACACGTTGCTGGTGTTTGGCCCAGTTTGTAAATGTGACACCCTAACAGCAGATAAATTGCATTTTTACTTGACTTATGTTGAAATATTCCAGCTCATTTTCCAACACGTTTTTTTTTTCAGACATCATTACATCTTCATGCATTTATACTGACATAAAAACTCTGTCTGAATGGATGTCACGGTGCCATTTTCTCCCCCAAATGCAGAGCGAAGAAATTCTCTGAGTGAGACATCATGCTAACCCTGAGAGGAATAATTTATTGATGTACGTCAAACCAAGAGAGGGAAGAGGGCATGTGGGCTCGGTTATAAGACCGGCTGAAAAGACAAAAGGAATCCTTGATGAAGTTCCTTTGAAGTGCCTTTTCCAGAAGTCCTTGGAAATACATATTGATGAAGTCCAAATTGTCTGGCCTGGAGGGAGAAGGCAGTCGACTGCTTTGCATTGCGCTATAAATATTCACTAGAGAAGAGGACATGGCTCGTTTCTATGCGTGACTAGAATTATTACATTAAAATGATTGGCTCAGAAACGGGATAATTAGAGATGAAGAGAGAGACCGGGGCAATCAGGAGAGATCATTTCCTTCAACACGAGAAGGTGCTCTTATCACTCCAGAAAACATTTGTTCCACTGCTCAAACTCACAGTTCCAGCCATCAATGCATTATTAATGTGAACGCCTGAAGGCAGAAACTTCCCGAGTGTACTAAACAAAGTTATCTGTAAAATCTACACTAAATGGAGGAAGCAATATGTCATTATATACAGTAGAGTATTAACGGAACGCTTGGACAAATGAGTATTTAGTAGAGGCCTATCCCAGTTCTAATGTGAGTAGTTCCTTCATCTCTGCAGTAGACTTACAAGAAGGTGGTACAACGATCTCCTGCTGCTGTTTGCATACAACTGCCTCTCATTTTATTACAGGGATCGAACCTGCAAGGTTGCATGCAGGTTTGATCCCCCCCAATCTTGCTGTCAAAGTGTCCTTGAGCAAGTCACTGAACCCCAAGTTGCTCCCCAAGCGCTTTACAGCAGCCAACTACTCCTAAAATGCTAAGGATGGGTTAACAGCAGAGGTCAAATTCCATGTATTTACCTGTATGTGATGAATGTAATAAAGTTTAACCTCTTAAGCCCTAGGGCGCTGGAAGGTGTGGTTAGCCTAGACAGACATACCCAAAATAAATCAAGAATAGCTCCACAACTACCAGGTCGATATGCATGATCTTGGTCTCTATGGATAGGTAAGACCTCAGAGAAATCATCCACAGTGTCAGTAACATTGTGACTGTTACTATGCCTGATTAAATTGTGATGAAACAAAGGGAAAAAAATACATTTTATCCTTGCCTAAACTGTTTTCTAGGTTAGACAGTGGATTAAACCATTATAGCAATGATGCCATGCACAGAGATAACACTGAATTCATTCAGCAACTCCTTGACTACAACTGTGCCAAAGCAGATAGAAATGACACAAAGTACATAGATTCTACAAAGGTTTTAGTAAGGATAGGACCAGGCAGACTCTCCATTTGACCACTTGGCTACCCAAAGTGTGCCAAATGGGTTTTCTACCTCTTGAAAGGGAATCTGGCTATAAAATACTACTGATATCCACTACAGGAGGCTATGTGCACACAATGGAGCCTTTGGACATGACATTTACTGTGTGCATCATCGCATTCTACCATTGTGCACAGTATAAAATCAATAAGAATTGTATAGTTTTGACTCAAAATGGAGTATTTGTATTATAATAATGAAATATGATCAAGTACAACTTAGATAATAACAAATAAGATCAATAACAATGTAAATAAGATAACAAAAATAATCCAAAGTCAAGTATGTACATTCAATATCAAAACTATTATAAAGTAAAAATACAATTTATTGTGCGTTGATTTGGTAACTAAAATATTGAAATCATTGCCAAACAAACATTGTTTGGACAAAATACACTTGGAATGTTCTTTTAGTAACGTTAAGGCCTCGTCTTTTAGACACTATTCGGGAAAAAGACCACCACGTCATTTTATGAAGTTTTTAAAGGCAGTGTTTTACCGGGTCTGTCGGGTAAAAGAGGTTAAGACTGCAAACATAACTTGCCAACATTTGATTGATTCTTAAAGTTGCACAAATCAATATATTTTATATCAATCACGGATCAAATGACAATGCATAATGTGAATACCCACAGAGAATAATCACGTAACTCTGCAGGCTATTCTCATACACTGTCCGTGAGCCAGGAGAGGTGACGTAGTATAAAGGAGAGGTGACGTAGTATAAAGAGCATCAAAGTTCACGTGGACAAGGTCAGGGTGGATGGATGGGTCTAAAAACACCAGACTTCCACCCAAGAGACGTGTGAAACCAAAAGTCAACGTTGACTTATTTGTCACGTAATTTCCGTACTTAAGTAACGGCGCTTCGCTTTGACGATCCGTCAAATATCAAGTCAAAGACCTGCCTTCTGTTAGCTGAGAAGGCAGAAACAAAACAGTTTTCAGTGGCAGCCTAATTATTTTTCACATCTTGTAGCTACACCGCAAAGATCATATGAACAGCATCAGATATTACAGTTTCTTGTAATGTTTTATCGCAGCCACCTGGCCTGAAACAAAGAGCATCATCATAAAAGTTACCACATTTTTAGCCATACTAGTGGTTTGGCTTTAGCAATGGCAATGGACGGTCTGTCAGTCGGTTGGTCCAGACTGAAATAACTACTGGACAGATTGAGATTCAATTTTCTACAAACATTCACAAAGGATGAACCCTACAGGTTTTGAACCCAACCCATTTACAGCAGTAGGCAGCTGTTTTCATCAAAAAGTTCTTCAGACAAACATTTCAGCATGAACATAGTGGAACATCTAGCAGCTAAAGAGACAGCTATTTTTCTCAGGAGCTAATGGGAGAGTGAATAGTGCCCAAAATGAATGTTAATGTTGCTCCATATTTGCTTGACATGTAAATAAGCAACTGTTTTCTAACATGTTCTCCAACTATACTCATTCAGCAACTGTATAAGGTGATATTACCTCAGATGTTGTGTTTTCAGCTTGTTCCTCTGCCCCCAAGTGGCCAAAATTGCGGTGAAGCTGTGATTGTTATAAATCCTGTAGTAAATTCTTATGACACAGTTCATTGTAAGTCAAGAGTTTGAGAATCCGATCCCGTTAGTCTCAGCGGTCACTTACCTTCACCACATACTTCCAAGTGCTGTACATCTCAGCTGAGAGCTCACTCTTTATTGGGCCAATTTTACCTCCAGACATGCAGTCCACTTTGAATGCCTCCATTTATTATTAGCTTATTTGCCATCTCCTTCTAAATAATCATACATACTGAAGAGAGATGGGAATAGCAGCCCAGCTTTCTGTGGAAAGTAATTTCATCAGTCCCTGTGTGGCGCCTCTTGATCCAAATCACAAGCAAATGTCACATTTTGAAACATCTAAGAGGCATCCAGCAAAAACATCCTGCCGACACAACATGGAATCTTTTCGGGACACAGTTGCAACAAGTTATGAGTGACAACTATGATCATGCTAGCGACGCCTGTTGCGATTCCGCATGCTTTCTGGTGTTTTAACACCTGTGATGGGATGCAGCGTCTTTGGGTCGCCCACCAGGATTTTCTCTTGTCTGAGTTTCATTAAAAAGGGGCAGAAATGAAAAACAAGCAAATCAGATAATTATTAAAGAAGTTCTTATTTATGCATCATAATATCTTTGTTTTACAAAAGATATCCATAAAACATATCCACCCATACAGATACTAATGGATTGATGGAAAATTATCGAATTGGTGCAACATTTATGTAATTTATGAGGATCATATCATTCACATAATTAATGCAAATTCAAAGAGCTTTCACAAAATAATAATAATAATAACAACACAACTGTTTACCAGTCAGTCAGTCAGTCAGATTTTACTGAGATAATTTATACTAATTCCTGTAACTGTAACTGTCAACAACAAGGCAGCTTTTGATAGCCATTTTATTTATGAGGGATGCAATGAGGTTTTATGTACCATGATAATTCAGTATTAAGTTCAAGTTAATTTATTTATATGGAGCCCTTTATCAGAGGCAAGTCCCAAAGGACTTAGCAGGGACATCCGTCGCACGTCATATTCTGTGCGAGCTTGAAATTAGAACAGACAGAAGTGAAACATTTTTATAAGCGTTTCATAATAAGCCGTGCTATTTGCTTCTGTTTGGAGCTGGGTTAATGGATAATGATAGACATGCAAATAATCATCCATATGCAAATTGTGTAAGCTATAGAAGCGAGGAGAGCCCCTGCAATGGACTCGTTTAACACAACAGAGTTAAACGAGTCCATTACCGTTACCATTGCCATTGTGCTGTGCCATTACGAATGAGTTCACTCAGTTTTTATACTTCAAACTGAATATCAAATTTCATTTTTATTAACCTTACCCATACATATCTTTCCTCTAGTTCCATCAAGTAGATGCGGCATTGACATCCCCCCATTTGTGAGAGCAGCACTTGAACCATTGAGTTTGACTTTATGCGTGACTTCGTTGGAGCTACAAACATCTACTGTATATATGGGTGATGAGGTGGAACACCAACTTGATCTTCTGGGAAGGCGTATAAAGAGCACGACATTTTTAAGGATATTCTGCATGTCATGATAACGCATTTCAGGCTTTCCGCGTGTCATTTAACGCCACATTGTTACCGTGAAATGGTCATTTAGGCAACACAACTATGGTAATGGCTGCATTTAGGTTTAGGCAACAAAACCACTTAGTTAGGTTTAAGAAAAACATCATGGTTGGGCTTAAAACAATGTAACATAGGTACAGAAAACACGTCACAAACATCACTAACTACAAAATAACTCAACAACGCTTTGGGACATGAACACCTTAATATCTTCTTGATGGAACAACCATTTTCAAAGTGGCCACCAAAACACATATTAGAGGAAGTGCTTTAGGTTCATTAGCATAATATCTTATGGAGAAAATGATTGACTTTGTATTTCCAGAGAGAGGTTGACACCTTCTGAATGGGTCTCTACTGGTGCCGGATAATTGTTGGGTAAGTCTAGCAAGTGGCCATTAGAGGTACCGTATCTACATTTGTATTACAACCTTGGTCTTCTTTTGTTAGTTTGGGCCTCCATTTCTGTCAGTAATAATAACAATAATACTCAATTGCATTATTCTTACCAAGTTCATTACTGAAATCTGTGAATGAGGTGACATCACTAAGGAACCCCGACACGGGATCAGGAAACATAGAAGGGTAAAAAGACGATCAAAGAGGATTTTAACAAACTCCCAGAGTAGCTAAGGTTAATCTGAAAAGAAAACAAGGGTGATGGGTAAAAGTGTTATCCGTACTGTCCAATGTAACTGAGACATTGTTACTGAAATTCTGCTTAAGTCGTTTGGATAATCTGGCTAAACTGTTATCTATCTGTTAACACATATCTTGAGGTCAGAGGTCAAGGGACCCCTATGAAAATGGCAATGCAAGTTTTTCCTCGCCAAAATTTAGCGCAAACTGGGAGCGTTGTTTAGCCTCCTTCACGACGGTCTAGTAAGTCATGGTTGGTGCCGATGGATTCCTTAGTTTTTCTAGTTTCATATGATGCCAGGATCTTCACTCTCAGCCCCCTACAACCTAAAAATCACAATTTGCATTAATGCATTAAAGAAATTAGTGGCGTTAAAACAGATTTGCGTTAATGTATTATTATCACGTTCACTTTGACAGCCTTACTTAAAACATCTGTTCTGTCCTCTGTCCAATGGTTCTAGGGCTTACAGGAAATGGTGTTCATTAAAGGCTATACTAAAAACAGAAATACTGAATAAACACTGACACTACATTTAAGAAAGCTTTGTTACAAATGTCTTCTTACTTCTGGAACAGAACATGGAAGTATAACACAGCTTATTCTTGGTGCCCTCTGCACCATATCCTGTGTTACTATATGCAATGTAATTTAGGTATTCTCCGGAGAAATGTGCAGATTTAATAAAGCTAAACGTTGTTGCTCAGTCAGCCAAAGAACAACGAAGCAGACACTAACCTAATCAGAGCACTGTTGACCGTTCTATTTTCTACAGGCATGCAGCTCCTGTGTGAGTCCATGCGTGGGGGGTGTGGGTCTATACATCCCACTGCGCCTATATGTGAATATGTGGCGCTCTGTTTCCTTGATTAATATGCAAAGCACATGTAGCAGAAACAAACTCCTGCTTTTCTCCGTCTCTTTTGCGCTCCCCCCCCCCCTCAGCACTTATCGCATTTAACATTGAATAACCATTCAAATAACGTCTGTTGAGGAATCATCCTGCATAAAGCGCCATCTGTGCCACGTTGCCCATCTTTTGACTGCCGATATAAACAGAGGAACACTAGATCACAGGCAAAATTACACACACAGAAAAAGCTTACATGTGCATAACGGGTCAGCTGTAATCAGTAATCAATTCTCTCTCTACAGAACCAAAGCTATGCCATGGAGGAAACATTTGCGGAATAATTTGCAAACATCAGAAAGGAGGGAAGTGTCTGGATGGGGGCTGATTGGAGTGGTGACATTGCTGATTAAAACAGCACCGGCTGATGGAGCTCGGGCTATATGTGATAGGTCACACCTCATCCCTTTTTTTACTGAACCAGGAAATGTGTCGTAAAAAAATACAAAAAATGGGAGGATTCGCGGCAACATCTTTAACCTGTCTCCTCGGCTATCAAATTAGCACTTTGCCTTCCTCATCCTCCGTTCGTATTTAAATGTATTCAAATGAGGAGGAAAAGGCCGATGCAGGGTGGGATTCTGGCAAAGTAATCAGCAGATCCATGATAATGAGATATTAGTGGCGCAGCTCTCATGTCTCTGGCAGCGTGTGAACCCGGCTCCAGCTCACACCCCCACGCCTCCGCCTAGCTATGATTAGCACCAGCAAGTGGCACCACCAGCACATTTATTGATTAGAAGTGCAATGTGAATGGAATACAGGTCTTTTCATGTTTTAGTAAGCAGCTACAAAGAAAGCAGGGCAAAAACACATGAAACATGCACACACATCAACGGTACGTACTGTTTGCCTTTATCACACTGGTTTCAATGGCAGGGACTTGAGAAATAGTGTCAAGGTTCCACATATTAAGTTTTCATGAAGCCAATATGTGATGTGCGTAGATATTTAATGATGGGGATGAATCATTTAGGAGCTCCATCGTGTTATAACCCTCTGGGCGGCAGATAAGGGAAGTTCACTATAGGTTTTGAGGGGAATGGGTCAGTCACAATTGATTTATCAAATCAAAAAGAGTTCTTAGGTATGTGATGTCAGTTCATTCTCATTCCCCGGGCGTCAAATACCGACGCTTTGTCACGGCCGTCGGCATTCGATACCGCCGCACAAGGCACCCTTTAGCACCAGTACGAGACGCACTGGGCTTTTCCTTAACTACAATGTAAACCCATCTGCGGCAACAGTAAAAGCTCTGAGAAAGTTCGCCGGGAGTGACCGTGAGTGACTGTGGTGACGTAATTTAAAGAGTGAAAAGACACATACCGGGTGGATGGGTCCAACAAACACAAGGCTTTCATCCAGGAGACCGCTGTTCGTGTCCTGTGTGTTACGTTACAATCAGCTGTTTATCTGTGTCCCTTGTTCACAATGTTCAGTGTCATTTTCACTGTACAAACATAGTAGCTGTAAGCCCAACCATGTTGTTTTTTCCTTAACTTAACTAACTTGCCTAAACCTAGTAACGGCAAGGGTAACTATAGTGGTTTTCTAAAAGTGACGCCAAGGGGCAGCGGTATGTGACGAGTTGGAATAAGATCGTATTGGTGATGCTGAATAGATTTTGTAACCCTCTGGAACCACCAGCCACCTTAAGAGAGTCTGAGTCGGCGTCGCAAGATTTCCAGGAAGTTGGATCCCGTCTTGAGCTCGCTTGAACTGGGGAGTTGTAGCATTTTATTCACCGACAAATAAACTGTAAACACACTACTACAGCTACGTTCACAGCTATAACGCCACCGACAACCCCACATTCACCGCCTCCACACACACACGGTCTGTTGGAAACTCGCTAACATTACGCCGTGCTGACACACAGCTGACAACCTGCCAAACTAAATGATGCGTGGAGACTTCTGGGAAAGTGGCTGCATGTGTCCTCAACAATACAAGCAGCTCCGTGACTGCTAACTTTCCCGGACAGGTAAACTGGGGACTCAGTTGTCTGTTTTGCAGCTGGCGCACCGCTGCATGCGAATGCATCTAATCTTGTCGGTTAACGGTTAATAATCGGTTAACGAGGGTCGGTTATCGGTTAAAATGTTTTTTCAAAATTAGCATCCCTATGTGGAACCTTTTTATAAAGGATAAATCTTCGATTTCTAATAAAAATCCAGCCACCACAACCAATTTATGACAATAGTATTCCATTGATAAATAAAAGAATAATTATAATTATAATAATTATTAAATAAATTATCTGCAGGTAGGAAACTTCATTTGTGAATCATGGATTAGATTTATACTATAACCCTCACCATTTTTAAGACAGCATCTGTGAAAAATAAAGAATGATTGAAAGGTGATTCATTTAGGTTTTTTTTAATAGACCCATGGTGCAAAGGAATATCTATGATAGTAGCTCTAATCTCTAATATATCACTGATTTTGGGGGAGGTTTGTCTACTCCAATTAAACACTTGGGGTATTTTTCATGAAGTATTGTTTAATGAATAAATAATATAATAAAATAAAATAATAAAAAAAATAGTGGACCACATTAAGCAGATCAGATATCAGCCAGACATTACTGGCCAATGTCATTAAAAAATTCATAGCTTCAAGATTTCACACAAATTTGTCTGTAGCTTTGAAATATTTTATGTGATGAAGGACGTTGGATGATCAAGCAATTACATTGATACCGGATGATTCTGCAGTGCACGATTTATGTCCAGTGCCATTACAGTAATTGGTGTAGAGAAGTGAAAAGCAAGAGTGTGAAGGTTGGGGTGGTAGATGGGGATGAACTCAATTTGACTTTAATACAAGAGTTTGCTTTCTGTCATAATATTTATTTAACATTGAATGTTGTCTATTTTCTTTTGTTCATCTTAAGCAAGTTTTTGCCACTTAGTTGTTCTAAGTCTATATGTACAGAAATTGCACTGTAGAAATAAATAAAAACATATGCATTAGATGTTAAATAATGTTATTGAAGACAGTCCAGGGTTTTAATCGTCCATTCTCCAGAATCAGCCTGGCAGTAGGGTTGGGACAAACCATAATATGTGCGCAGTACAGGGTGAGTCAAACATAGTAGGCAACAAATACTAACACTTATTTTGTGGACCCAGGTAATCAGAATCAGTTAATGGTGGGGTGTTACAATTTTATGAAAACTGGCCCACTTTTGCCAACTTATCATATGGCTACATGCTTAGCTGTGTCCCATCCAGCAGCCACCTGCTGTGAAGGACTAAAGGCAAGTAGGCTGAACATGTGCCACCTCAAATTGATTGTGTGCACCTGCTCACTTCAGAACTAAAAGACTGCCGTGCAATGCATTCTTGGATACAAAATACCACAAAAGAAACACTAGTGATGCTCTCCAAATTCCAGTGAGAAAAGGCTGCTTTTCTTGGTTGCATTTGAGGGAGCCCTTAAAATACAAAAGGCCTTGATGGCCCGTTATGACATATTCCAGAAACAGGACCATGAAGTGTAACTATATGAACAGATGGTGGATGCAAATGAAGAAAAAAAAATATCTGATTTCAGATCAGATTAAAACATGATCCATCTTGGTAAAAAGCTCCTAACTTTGAAATGCATTAGACCACTGCTTGAATTAAAATGAGGAGGTTTTGAGAGCTTGGTGATTGACAAGAAGCTATCTGAAGAGTCTGAGGAGAGTCTTTTAGAGACTGAGTAATTTTAATGTAGAACAAGTTCTGGGGACTAATAACCCTTCGACCAGTGCTCTTAAATAAATAAGGTTTTGAACATTTCACAACCAGAATAAGAAACATGGGGTTTGGCCTTGAACAGAGGTAAGATAGAGCTTCAAAGCTGTCATTGAAGGGAAGGTTTGAATGTTTGATATTTCCTAACGCTCAATAATGTTGTAGCTTGGAAGTAACTATGTGTTCTTAAGGTTGGTGATCTGGAGGTTTTTGGAGGTTGACCCATACAAGGGACTACAAGTGAGAATACCCCGAACTTGGTTGCATTGATTCTGACCATTCTTGATAAGTCTTGTGAGTCTCAGTGTTATGGAAGTATTATTGACCTTATATGGCTGCCTGTTATTTTACTTTCATTTCTGGCTTTGTCTTTTATGTTTGAGTCGCTATAGTTGGCTATAGTAATCTCAAGTCAAAAGTCAACGTCATGATCGGTTCACACAGCATGCTGCACATTTCTCAAAGTTGGGAACGCACGTCCACATTTATGAGAAGGTCATGTGACCTGACACCACCACATATATCAAAATAAAAAGACGATCTTTGATGCAAAGTTACGTATGCCTTTAACTATAAAAACGTATCCTCATACAACGGTTCGTATGATATCTTACAAAAAGTTATTTTGTTGTTTTACTACCTGGTTAGGTTTAGGAAAATATTGTGGTTTGGGTTAAAATAAGTATGTTTGAAATACTTAAATACTTAATACTTAAGTTTAAGCAAAAAAAAGTACTTGGGTAGGGTTAGGAAAAGATTGTGGTTTGGGTTAAAATAAGTATGGAAGTGGTGTTACGTACCAAAGTACCAAAGTTACATGATAAATAAGTAAACGTTGACTTCTGGTTTCACATGAGACATGAACAGTGGTCTCCTGTGTAAAAGTCCTCTGTGTTTTTAGACCAACCCTTCTAACCCGACCTCCTCTCTACGTGGACTTTGTCTCTCTTTATACTACGTCATCTATCCTGGCTCACGTTTACATGGATTACATACAAGTTGATTTTGTGGGTCACATAGAAATTATAGTTCGTTACTTTTTGTAGGTATAGTTACGAACAGCCTGCTTATAACTAACTAACATGTTCCCATTCCAACTCATCACATACCGCCGCTTTGTCACGCCTCTTGGCGTCACTTTATTTTCGGCATCAAAACCACTATAGTTAGGTTTAGGAAAGAACTACGTGGTTGGGCTTAAAACTACTATGTTTGTAAATGACATTAACGTTATGAACACAGGACACAAACAAACAGCTGATTGTAACGTGTGCCAGTACAGTAATGCAAGTTATTAACATTACATGCCATAAATGATCACTAAAGCAGCTGATTTTTGATTTGTTGGTCTCGAAGATGATTTATAAAATATGTTATAAAATACAACTTTTCAACCAACTATGTCATGCTAATATGCAATATTTTATTAATAATATCATTTTGATTGTTCACAATAATATGCCCATGTCAAGGCAAGCTGAACTAACCAATGGAGTTACCACTGTGATGTTGTATTAACACGTTTTAAACCGCCAGACAGATGATCTTTGTTATTATATCATGTTATTGTAAACTCATAACAAAACACAGACACCAACACATTCTGACACATTCATCTGATCCCAGAGCATTGTGGGAATATTGATCTGCTACGTAAATAGCAATTGATGTTTGTCAGACTGCTGTAGAACAAAGTTGTTCATTTAGTTTCAGTTCTATCAGTCGTTCCCTCCGTATATATGTTATAAAACCTGACAGATATTTACTAAAATGTAGGCACACGGTGATCACAAGCAGCACGCCAATCTATACAATGCAATAGTTCCACTTCGGGTGTAGATAGGAAAATAAAAGACAAAATAATGGAGGTTAATACTAAATCAGTGGGCCGCCCCTTTAATAAGGTTCTATATAGCACCACCAGAAACAAACAGTCTTGTATTCTAAAGCAGATGTCTGCCATAAGGGGGATTCCTGGAGCCTGGTTTGAGCTGAGGCTCTGACTGATCTCTTTATCAACTGTTAGGGATGGGCTGAGAGACGACTGACATGCTATCTCACATCTGGAGGGCAGACCACAGGGAAGAGCAAACACCCTTTACCTCAAACCTCAACGAGCACACATATATCTCTGAGCTGCTTAGACCTGCACTGTAATTAACTTATAATTCCAGTTAATTACATCTTGCATCTTATTTTTTTTGTAGGTTTGGTTTGTCATTTTTTGTACTCAATAAGTTCATTGAGATCTGAGATCGTTGAATGTTGTGACGGTGCTACAACAAAGTCAAACGGGGCAGGAAACACGATTTTAAGCAATGCATCCATCAATAACTCTTTATGTTATGTATCAAATTTTTTACAAGAATGTTCCTAGAAAGAATTTAATAAGTTGGTACCAATTGTGGGGAAAACAGGACTTTTAAAGACTCAATTTAAACCCAAGTAAATATAAATAAATATGTATTTCATTCACTGATTATTTTAAACTTTATTCTCATATTTGTTGAAGTATACTGTATGTTTTCAGACAATATTCACATTTTTTTTGCATTTGTGATGTCACTGTGCTTCCAGATCTCAGCACTTAAAGGTCCAGTGTGCAGGTTTTAGGGGGATCTAGTAGCAGAAATAGAATATAATATTCATAGCTATGTTTTCATTAGTGTATAATCACCTGAAACGAAGAATCGTTGTGTTTTTGTTACTGTACCTTATAATGAGCCCTTCATATCTACATAGGGGGCGGGTCCTCTTCATGTTGCACCGCCATGTTTCTATTAGGGTGACCGGGTGTCCCACTTTATGAGGGACTGCACAGCATCTTTATCCCAGTTGTTGTTGTCCCACATATTGAGAAAGATGTCCCACATTTCATTGGCTCTAGTTTTCAAGAGTCAAACACTGCAGGACAGACTCTTTATCCAATGGCTGTGAAGAAAGCAGGGAAGGCTGTCATCATGGCGCTGTGTTTGCTTTCAATCAAACTGCGCTCACGTGGGTCAAGTGCAGGCTGACCTTTCACCGTCTTTGCTACGCCCAACGGAAAAAATTGCGAGTCACAAACTGCAGATTTAGGCCGAATATGATGGAAACTAGCACAAAGAAAAATAAATGTAACTACAACAAAGGCTACTTATAAGTAGGTGAAACCGGTGGAAGGCGATTCTCAGAGTTTTTTGTAAAATTTGCCAGTTATTTTTCAATTTCACACCAAGGGGGAATGCAACATGAAGCAACACAGTTGATGTGAGTCTCACAAGAAACATTTGGCTCCAAAAGAGACATGTCGATCTATAGATGCATTCAGGCAAAGCATAGAGATGTTAAAAGATAAGGAGCAGAATATAAATGTTTATTATTTAAGTTAGGTAGACATTATGTCAAAATTGTGTCCACCACAAACATACTACATACTATTTGTCCCACATTTGATTTGTTGGGATCTGGTCGCCCTAGTTTCTACAGTGGCCCAGAATGGACAAACGAAACACTGGCTCTGTGGAGAGCCTTTCACATTTCTAGCCCTCCTACACACTTGGAAAGGGAGGGGTGAGCGGAGGGGTATTCAGTTAGTTGCAATCTGCAACCTCACCACTAGATGCCACTAAATACATACGATACTACACACTGCACCATTAACTTTGGTGGTATTCTACATTTTCATGTATTGTCATCAAAATCCCATGTTCAGACTCAAACCAACATTGAATGTACCTATTAACAAGTAGTTTGTGTGTATCAAAGCCTGATCTGTGCCGTAGAGCTCCATTGTTGTCCACAAACTATTAAAAACACATCAGTGAGCCAAACTGTGTCACTGGGTGACATGTTATTTCATCAACATGAACACACACACTGTAGTTTATTTTGATTCAATCCCACATACACCGTCCTGCTGCCCCAAATATTCACTAGAGCACCACATGTGGATTAATCCACCGCTGAAAATAGTCCCCAACAAATGCACTATTTCCTCCTGATTAAAGCAGCAGTAGGCGAGATCGGAGCAAATATGATCATCATCTGCAAGATTTCACAGACCGGAGAAAAACAACCTGATCTGGAGGCTTCCGTCTCTGAGCAGCTGTCAATAGCGAACTCCGAGCAAACGGTCAAACTAGGCAGCGCTGATCAAATATGAATCGATATTCTATTACTGTAATGCCTATTTCTCTCCTCAGATGTTCTCAGAAACATCTTGTAGTGTACTGTTTAGCTGTAAAATGAGAAAGTTTGCGACCCGGCAGCCATGTTGAGATCTGTCAAGGAAATACCAAGCACCGCCCACCAGCCAGAGCACAGCCAATAGGAACGCTCTTTCTCTCTCTGAAATGACCTGTGATTGGCCAAAGTCTCCCTTTCTAAAGCCTGAAAACAGAGCCATGAGGAGGTGCAGAAGTCAGAAGAATTACAATATGCTGAAAGGTTATTATGGAATTTTTGCCCAATGATGCCGAAAAAATTCTGCCTACTGAAGCTTTAATGTCTGTTTAAAAACTACAACTACAATACCCAGCGGTCTAGGAAATCTCTTGAGTCTTTAAAAAATAATAATATTTACTAAGTGAAGATTTACACAGACAGAGTAGGAAAGTCAGAGTATTGAGAGATGCGCTCACACATTGTTTTTTATTTTTAATGAGATTTGTTGACAACAGGAAACTATATAATGACACCAGCGTTATCCTTTAAGGGAATGTATACAGCATCTGTCTATTTATTCTACGTCAAAGTCATCTCTGTCATCAGTGACACATATTTTCAGTCTTTGATGTACAAAAGCATTGTTCTGTGTGTATGGGAAGAGGGTGGACTGCATCCACCCACCGCACATAGCCCTAAAAAAATCCTTTCCGCTCTCAGACAACCATGTCACAGTAGTCATAAGCAATTGAAGAATTTCAAATTCTGTGTCATGGCTGCCAGGAGGGGTTTCACCGCCATCAAAGCTGATGCATGCTATTGTCCTCTTTCTTACACTTTTTGTTACACCAAGTCTGCGGCAAACAAATTCAGCTTCTATTTTTCCTTCTTTAGCATCAACTGACTATCCTCGCGATCTGTCTGTTGAAGATGACTTTGCTGCAGATATATGATAACTGAATTATATCCTCATTACATTGAATCACATTTAGAATGCTAAACATGCTTTGCAATAGTTAGATATGAATGTATAGTAGGGGTACAATTTTGAAATAGATTTTTTTAATGCCAGAATCGATATATTTGCTTCATTTGAGTCTATGTGGAGGCAGAAGGAAGTTACCGCTTTTATTGTTGTAGTAATGTGACGTCATATCCGTTCCGTATCCGTCAACCAAAACAAACCAGCCAGCCGTCACAAGCCGAAATGAAAAAGTAGAAAACGTCAGAGGGTCTGTGTGGATACGACCTGCACCCTCACATTTTAAATCCAACGTGGTAAACACTACACATCCAGTAAAGTATGGAAACACTTTGGGTTTCACACATTGCAGGAAAAGCAGAGCTAGACATCACGGCTAAAGCTGCATGCTGACTCCGTCACGGACAGGAAACGTTATCGTATTGCGGTAACGTGCGGTCGAGCCGGCTGTCACTCTCATCTCCGTGGTCAAATGGGCCGACGCTACAACTGTAGAGCACCCATATACTGACATTTATGTTAAATGCATTGAAACGGCCCCGATGGAGCTGACCATGGATGTATAAAGAGAACGGAGCTGACGGGAGAGCTAGAGACCACCTTGGAGAAGTTAGAGGAAGTATACACGTGGGACTACGCCCGGTTTTCAAAATAAGGTGTTAACAAAGGGAACTGTATATACAAAATACATAATGGAAATAAGATTGATTAGATTCACCAGAAGTATAAAACATTACATGTCCCTTATAAATTGAAAAGAAAATACCACTACTTTGTGAGGGAAATGTCTTTATTCTTTGATTTTTGGGTTGCTGGAAACAAATTTTAATAGATAATTCCTGACAATGACTGATATATTTGACTTCAGGACATCTCTGATCATATACCTGCTGAAAATCAAACCTTTTTTTCTGTATTAATTTAGATATTTTCCAAAGTAAAAGTCCCTAGAAGTGTATAATTCAACGTTTTCCCCATGGTCTAGTGTTAAAAAAGTTAACAAAAATTGCAATAAATCGCAATACATATCGAATCGGCACCCAAGTATTGTGATAGTATCGAATCGGGAGATAGGTGAACCGTCCCAGCCCTAATGTTTAGATCACAAAATTGTGAGCAAGCAGAAAAAGAAAAAAAAAAACACAACAAGATGCATACTACGCATACATGTTTTAACTGTGTACATGTGTGGCATGCAATTTGCACAGCATAGTCATTGCTGAGCTTGACAACAATAAATCCACATGTGGCAACAGCAAGGCCCTGTATCCTGATACCTGGAAACAATAAGAGGAACATATTCTACTGCTGCGAAATCCCTTTTTACAAATGATTCAGATTCCATGACATGATTATGTGATTATATAGAAGTTAGGTTTAATTTACAGTGGCGTGTAAACAAATAGCTCAACCATGGCTGTAGCTCCTGCTCCCTACCTGGCTTAGTATAATTGAAGAGGATCATTGAGGCTTGTAATACAATAATGATAACTGATTGTATCTGTTGCTATCCAGTTGTGATACACGAGCGGCTCTAATGCGACACCTTGATGATCAGTTAGAGGAGCAGTGGAGCTCTGTGCAGCCCATCCCGCGTTGTCCAAAGGGACTCGGTGTGATAGAGAGCGTAATAGCTCCGACCAGCTTCTCCGCCCCAAAGAGGTGAGGGGAGAAGACACTAAATCATGTTTCCTTCCTCCTCGCCTCTCCTGTTCATTTAGAAGCAGAGGCTAATTTATTCAGCCTCTCTGCGGGTCTTTTCAGCTTTTCTCTTCTCATTTTGCTTCTTACCGGCGAAATGAGAAGAGCTCCATCCGTTTAAGGTAACACACGCAGCAATAAATCCTAGCTCGGGCATCTACGAGGGCTTTTTCAGGCAACGCTTGGAGCCTCATCGGAACGCACCTGCATGCCCTTGCAAGTGCTAACTGTCGATGGGCATGCTGATTTGGGAGTACATGAGTGTTCAGTGTGTGGGCGGGAATTTGCATCTCCGTGCTCAAGCTGTTACAATGGGGTATTTTGTGCAGAGCTCAAAACAGCTGTTTTGTAGCCCATTGTCAAACATATTCAGTGATACATGATTTTAATCTCATTCTCCCTGTGTGGAAGGACTAAAGAGTGCTGTGTGTTTACACTATTAGGGCTGGTATGAATCTCGGTGTATGCATTGTAAGCCTTTTCTCCCCTGGTCGATCATTACCATATTATTTAGCAATGTGGAGCTCTGGTGTCTAGTGTGTGGATTCATCACAGGTTAACTTTATTCCTCTGATTCAGAGACTTAGTTCTAGAACTAACATCGGTACAACTTTCTCATCAATCACCCTTTAAAGGTCCCATATTGTAAAAAGTGAGATTTTCATGTCTTTTATATTATAAAGCAGGTTTAAGTGCTATATAAATACTGTTAAACTATCAAAACGCTCAATATACGGAGAAACACACACATTCCGTATTCAGAAATTGCGCGTTTGAAACAAGCCGTCAGGATTTCTGTCCATTTGTGATGTCACAAATATACAATGTTTAGACCATTACACTGTTTTAAACGTAAACATTCTAAATGTGTCCCAGTTTATTTCCTGTTGCAGTGTATGTGAATAACATCAGCTGACAGGAAGTAAACATGGACCCAAACTGTTGCCTAGCAACGTAATTCCGTTGAAATTCCGTTGAAATGCACTCAAATGGAGCGTTTCAGACAGAGGTTAAATACAGGTATATTCAGGCCGACATTATGAGGAAAATAAAGTTTTTTTTGAACATTACAGCATGTAAACATGTTTTAGTAGAAACACAAAATACAAGTATGAACCTGAAAATGAGCACGAAATGGGAACTTTAAAGGGTTTATTAGTCGAACTAATAACTTTTTTTTCAGTTTGTGAAAACGCTCTCTGTCAGTTAACTCATTCATTATTTATAACCATTAATAGAGGATCAAGAGTTTCTCACTTTCTGATAGGTCAACGATTATAATAAATCATTAATAAAGGTAATGAAACATCATGTTTGTGATTATAAATGTTAAAAAGACATTAATAAAGGGTAATAAACTATCCTAGTGGTTTGCAGTGGTCTAGCTAAAAGAATTAAAGCATTAATTCAGTGCAGTAAACATTAAATGAGACATATTATGCTAATGTTCAGGTTCATACTTGTATTTTGGGTTTCTACTAGAACATTTTTACATGCTTTAATGTTAAAAAAAAAACCCACAATTTTTCTGTTCTCTCTGTTTATCATTTGATTACGCAAAGACAAGCTGGCAGATCTGAAATTAGTTAGTTAGAATGTGTCACAGAATGATCAGGTTTATATTCTGTAATATAACATTTTGGGCACAGTTCATTTATGAAGTGCATGTGAGCCACATGTAAACAAGCCAACATCTCAGATAGATTATTTAAACTACTTTATTTAGAGGAAAAACTGAAAGTGAACCCGTAATGTTGCTAATAAGCACAAGAAAACCTTTGAATGTTATCAGCTGATTGAATGGGCGTTATCAGCGGTTATCAGAGATCATAGATATGGGTTAGATGGGGCCTGCTACACTTACTAGTAGGTTCAAAAGGCCGTTATCATGTATTGACAAAGTTGATCACCGATGTGAATACAAGAAGACAATGCTGACGACTTCTTGTGGCTGTAGTAAAAAACAAAACAATGCTATGAAGGAATTCAGGATACGCCAGGTAGACATCATGCACACGTAAAAGCATAGTTAGAAGCATGTGTATAACAGGCCTGAGAGATTTTCCAGGAAATGTTCAGATGCCGGGGAAGTCACATCGCAGAGGACAGTCAAAGTAAACTGCTGGCTGTGTGCAGCAAACAGCTAAGCCACCTTTACCTTGACAGAGGCATGAGCATTTGTCATGCACATTATGTGGTGCTATTGTTTATGGTTCATTGGTTTTTACAATGTTTGTGTTCATTTGCATTCTGCATCCCTAATTCAATGCAAAGTAAGGTGTACTGGAGGGGGGTGGGAAGGCAGTGATATGAAATAAAGTCAAACGGCATTTTAAACCTGCTAAAGAAATTCAAAGTTTGCTCTAGTATATTTACGTTTACCATGTAAGTCACTATATGTGGACTTCAGCAATTTCAAATTATTCTAACAGGATAGGTTTTTTGTAGGGCTGTCAATCAACTAAAATATTTAATCGCAATAAATCACATGATTGTCCCTAGTTTATGGCGATTATCGCAAATTAATCGTACATTTTTTTTATCTGTTCAAAATGTGCCTTAAAAGGAGAATTGTCAGGTATTTAATACTCTTATCAACATGGGAGTGGGCAAATATGCTGCTTTATGCAAATGTATGTATTTATTATTGGAAATCAATTAACAACAAAAAACAATGACTTAAACTTATGACTTCATTCTCATAATATTACGACTTTTTTCTCTTAAACTTATGACATTATTCTCATAATATTATCAGAATCAGAATCAGAATTAGAATCGTGTTTATTGCCAGGTGTAAGAGGTATACACTAGGAATTTGCTTTGGTTATGTTGGTGCAAGTAAACAGTATAATAACAAAAGAATAGATACAAACGTTAGAATAAAATAAGATAAGAATAAAAAAAATTGAAATTCTACCAATATACAATATACAAAATACAAAATAATCTATAAACAAAAATAAACATGATATAAATGTTATGACTTTATTCTCGAAATCTCAGATTTATTTATTTTTCCCTCAATGTGGCCCTAATACTCCATCGTAGTATACCAACTGCATGCTAGTTCAAAGTTAGCTTTGTCCCTGTTGTTGAGTTAAAACCACGTATCTCCAACTTCAAACTTTTTACAAACCCTGAGAAATGTACAGTCTTGATTTTGTAAGCAAGCTACGGATAAGAGACAGAAGAATGACTGATGGACAGGGAGGGATCTGAATACCTGGCGCTGCTAATGTCGGCTGCTCTTTTCTTGTCATATCCTCCTATGGAAATGTATTCCTCAAAGACTTCTATTTGAAATCCAGTTAGCTTGAAGAATACGAATGTTGAATGAGATATGGGATACAATACATCTATATCATCTACAATATGTTAATGCCTAATAAGAGATTTGTTTGAATAAGGCACTTCTTCAGATTTGAAAAAGGGAATATCCAAAGCGTTTATTAAGTCCTATCTCTTTTTAAACTACATTTTCGGAGCTGGCTCACTAAAAGTAATGACACCGGGAGAATATAATGGACTTTTAAGTGGTCTGGACATTCAGACTGAACTGGACCTCGGCTTTAATTTTACAGTAAGAAATGACATAGCTCAGATGGGTTAGCAGTGAGGAGAGATTTTCACAGCTTAATGACCCTCTATAAATAGAATAATTACCTAGCAGACACCCGACAAATCACTACTGCAGCCATAAGCTTACTATATCTAAGCTCTCCCTGGGGACCAGTGAATAATGATTATGAAAATTGGCCTAATTGTCTTGATACCGGCATGTCTTATAAGGTTCACAGGACTACAAACAAACTGGTTAACATAGTCCCCAGAGGCTCTCAGGTAAAATCCAGACTGCAGAGATTATACGCAGGGAAATACATAAAATAAACTGAACAGGAACATCGCATTCACATAGAAGGAGAGTGGAGAGCTACATGTGTGAACCAGGTGCACTCGCTGATAGATTGCTGGGTACCCTGATACATTCAAGCTTCACTACACAATTATTTTCACCAAGGACTGATCCTCGCCCCACCCTTGAAGATCATCATTCCGCTGCTTTTGACGAGGAAAAATCATGTTAAGAGCCCGATGCATCGGGAGATGATCTGTCCTTTGAGACCGAAAGACAGATGTTGATGGGGACGAGATGGAGCACAGGCCATTGCATTCAGAAGCCTGCTGGATGGGCTGGATGAAGAGGACATAAGCCATCAACTTTCACTTTTGCTAGCAGGTTGCGTGTGTGCCAAACACTCTCCAGAACCACCTCTCCCCACTCCCCCTCACTGTGCACACTGTACGTCCAGACCCCATCTGGTGCCCGACGGCTGATTCTTCACATCCTGCTGCATTGTCTCCCTTTGGCCAGAGAAACAAACAATGTTTTCCCACAGGAGTGCTTTCCCTAGCTTGGATCAAAACCAACCCAAATGAAAATAAAATGGAAACAAAACAATGCATCCAGCTCAGGAGCAATATTCCTGCAACACATACCATCTCTGCATCAAAAGCATCGATACACACGTTGTGTTTTTGGAGTGGAAACTATACCATTTCCCGCTTTTATGTCCCTGTTGAGGTTTGGACTTATGGTTGCCAGCTAATGCATAGTTTATGACCTTAAGGGGAAAGAGCCGAGCCTGAGGGGCTGGGAGGATCATCTGCCCAGACGTGGGTCACCTTAAATCCTCAGGTCAGCGTGTTTATTTCCCCCAAGGTGCCTATCATGATTTTACACACTCCTATCTTGTGAGGTTATTACACTAGCTACATGAGAATGGTGGGATTATGCCAAGACAGAGCGCCTATAACTGGCTGCACTGCACAGGAAAAATGCTAATCATCAAATTCTTCTGAGGCATTTCTTAAGATATTGTGTAATTTCCACATATCTGATCTGTACTGTTGTGCCCTTGAAAATATACTTGTTTCTGAAAGGAATTGACAATTGAAACATCATTTGATTTCTGTCTTTATTTAAAGCTGCATTCATTTATTATTGAGATATTTTTTTGGCCACCAACTCCTGAGAAAAATACCTGGCTCTTTAACTACTTGCTACTAAATGTTCCACTTTCTTTACAAACTAGTTGCTAACTGCTGTTCGGTGCTGGGCAGGTAGCATACAGCTGGTGCATCAGAGCTTTCTTGCTGAAAACAACTGCCTGCCTGGTGCTGGAAACCAGGTTGAAACATGGGGCAACCTCCAATGCAGAAGTGACTTATACTTGCATTCTTTCTAGCAGCCAGCAGGGGGCGACTCCCTGGTTGCAAAAAGAAGTCTGATTGTATAGAAGTCTATGAGAAAATCAGCCTACTTCTCACTTGATTTATTACCTCAGTAAACATTGTAAACATGAGTTTATGGTTTCAATCGCTATAGTTTCAAGTCTTCTTCAATACAGCGTGATGTTCATTTAGTAAATTATGGTCCCATTTAGAGTCAAATAGACCATAAAGCAGGGGATGCTTTAGGGCGGGGCTACCTTGTGATTGACAGATTGCTACCACTGCGTTGTATGCTCTGGGAGTTTTTTCAGTATGTGTCTTATTCAGTGTTTGGTTGTACTTAGCTCCCACTCTCTCGTGTCACTTCTGGTTCCAAAAATCCAAGATGGCGACGGCCAAAATGCCGTCACGGTGACTACGTCCACTTCTTTTATACAGTCTATGAGTTGAAAAGAGTAGAGTTTGAGGGCCGGAAAACCAAAACAATGAGTTAAAAGTGGCTAAAAAGTTCCAACAAGCCTGGGGGTATTGTAGGGTAGGGTGATTATTCTCTGTGGGTTTGTCACTACAAGCAACCCCTTTTACATTAAGCAGTCATTTGATCCATTGTAATACAATGGTATGGACAGATAAGTACCACATATTGCTGTACTTGAGTTGGTTCGTAATGGTGGCCCCTTGGTTCCAATTAGGGCAAGACTTAATGCCATATCAAACAGTGATATTTTAGACAATTGTGTTTGAGTCAACAGTTTATGTTTGTCCCTTTACTGTTTCAACATGACAGTGCCCCCGTGCACAAAACTAGCTCCACAAAGAAATTTGTTTGTTTTCCCCATTTGGTGCGGAAGAACTTGAGAGGCCTGCACAGAGTCCTGACCTCAACCCTATCCAACACCTTTGGGATGAACTGGAACCCCGACTGAGAACCAGATCTTGTAACATCAGTGTTGGACCTAACCACTGTAACAAAGTTGTTTTTTGTGTACTTGTACCTTTTGAGTATTTCTGAAAATCAGTAATTTCACTTTTTTCTCGTTTTGCTTCTCATTGGTCACTTTAATGAGGAAGATGGTTGTGTAATTGGTGATCAGTTCTATGCACAAGCTGCGAGGTGTTATTGAAAATGAATACATTGTTGGTTTGGACATGAGGGCTCTGTGGTGCGATGTGTATACATTGACATTTTAATGCACTTTATTTTGTAGCCTAAAAGAGTTCTATAATTTATCTATCATCATCATCATGTAATGTTTTTCTTCACCCTCCCTTTCCCTTTGAATCACATTTTTACACAAGTAATTTAACTTTTACTTGAGTAAAATGGTCATGTCAGCACTGTCGCCTCACAGCAAGAGGGTCGTGGGTTCAAACCCGGCTTGGGGCCCTTCTGTGTGGAGATGCATGTTCTCCCCGTGTTAGCGTGGGTTTCGTGAGGTTCTCAGGTTTCCTCCCACAGTCCAAAGACATGTAGGTTAGGTTCATTGTTGACTCTAAATTGCCCGTATAGGTGTGAATGTGAGTGTGAATGGTTGTCTGTCTCTATGTGTCAGCCCTGTGATAGTCTGGTGACCTAACAGATGCCAGACTGTCTACCGCACCTTGACCCAATGTCAGCTTGGATGGCTCCAACCCCCCCGTGACCCTGAATAGGATAAACGGTTACGGATAATGAATGAATGCATAAAAATAGTCCATAGCTCTTTCCATCCCGGGTCTTCTCTTGTGGCTGAATGGGAGAAAATCGCTGCAACCTGTTCCAATATTTAGTGGAAAGCCTGCGACCCGAAGAGTGGAGGCTGTTATCGGAGCAGATTGACGCGATGGGTTTGGAGTGCCTTTGTTTATGCATATGTGATTGTACATGCTCATGAGTGAATGTGTATCTACAGTATTCAAAACACAAACACACACACACTCGTATTACCATCATTTTTGAACCGGAGATTTCACTGCTCTCCAAGCGTAAGCTGATTATTTTGTTAAATGAGCTAATGGATTTCGTTGAAAGGAAATCCTATCGCCACACTCAGAGGATTGTATATCTCTGGATGTCAGTCATTCTTAATCTTGATTTGTGCAGATTTGTTCAGTGCACTGCATATCATTTCTGCAGCCTGATGGCTTGCACATATTTTATGTGTTCATATAAACATTTCACATTATGAAAACAGCTTTCTCTCTCTCTAACCTCTTAAGCCCTAGTGGGCTGGAAGGTGTGGTTCGCCTAGACAGACATAGCCAAAAATAAATCAAGAATAGCTCCACAACTACCAGGTCTATATGCATGATCTTGGTCTCTATGGAAAGGTAAGACCTCGGAAAATCCATCCCGAGTGTAAGTAACATTGTGGCTGTTACTATGCCTGAGTAAATTGTGATGAACCAAAGGAAAAAATGTACATATTTATCCTCGTCTAAAATGTTTTTCTAGATTAGACAGTGGATAACACCATTATAGCAATGATGCCATGCACAGAGATGCCACTGAATTCATTCAGCAAGTCCTTGACTACAACAGTGCCAAAGCAGATAGCAATAACACAAAGCACATAGATTCTACAAAGGTTTTAGTAAGGATAGGACCAGGCGGACTCTCCATTTGGCCACTTGGATACCCAAAGTGTGCCAAATGGGTTTTCTACCTCTTGAAAGTGAATCTGGCTCTAAAATACTACTGATATCCACTACAGGAGGCTATGTGCACACAATGGAGCCTTTGACCATGACATTTACCCTGTGTATCATCACATTCTACCATTGTGCACAGTATAAAATCAATAAAAATTGTATAATTTTGACTCCAAATGGAGTAGATTTATTATAATAATGAAATATGATCAAGTAAAACTTATATAATAACAAATAAGATCAATAGCAATGTAAATAAGATAACAAAAAATAATCCAAAGTCAAGTATTCACATTCAATATAAAAACAGTCAAAAATATTATAAAGTAAAAATACAATTTCTTCTGCGCTGATTTTGTAACTAAAACATCGAAGTCATTGCCAAACAAACATTGTTTGGACAAAATTCGCTTTGAGTAGTGTTTTAGTAGCGTTAAGGCCTCGTCTTTTAGAGACAATTCGGAAAAAAAGACCACCACAGCATTTTATGAAGTTTTTAAAGGCAGTGTTTTAACGCACAGCTCAGCCGAACCCGGTACCGGGTCTGTCGGGTAAAAGAGGCTAATACACCAATATCGTTTCAGGTTCAGATAAGCTATACAGTAATGGTAATATCTTGACACTGAGGTCAAATACGACACAGGCATGCCTATCTCCTGCTGACACTGACACATACCTATATGTGCGTGTGTTGTATTTTTTTTCCCCCTATGTGTCATTTGTGCACTCTCATACCTTATTTCGGAAAGTTCCCACCTACTTGACTCCCCACGTCCTCAGTGCCGTGAGGTCAGACACCCCCTCGGGTGCCAGCCGGCCGACAGTGGCGGGGACCCCGAGTCAAAGCGAGGTGGCGAGCAGAGCCCCCCGGTCTTCTGCACTGACACTGAATTATTGAGTGGGACTGACTGTGGCTACCTGCTCCACAATCACCACTCTACCAGCAAGGGCCCATAGGCGCACTTCACAGTCTGGGGGAAATGAAGCTAAAACACATTACACTCTCTTCAAAGGCACACGTGTGTTGTACTGCTTTGATGTGTTTATTTGGAAGGGGGCAGCTTTACCTTGGGCTGCAGACGTATGAGAAATTGAGAGAGAGAAACACAGGCAGAGACATGCCATGTCGACAACTCCCCCACCACCCACCCCCTCCACACAAGGCCAGTGGGATGGATTTGCTGAGTGGTTTAAAACCTTTGAAATTAATATAATTCTAAACAAATTCAGTCTGTGAGAAGTGGCAAATAGCTTAAGGGATTAGAATGTTTTAATTTGTAAAACAAATGGCTGGAACCAGATACAGAGGCTGCATGCATTGCCTTCTCAATCCACAACTGCCTTAATTTGCAAATGAAAATGGCTTTATAGAAGGTTATGTGGGGTTCACTCTCAGTCGAGCTGAAGAGAAAAACTCTTTATTCACAAGTTCTAAGGTGATGAACAGAACTTGTTAGCCTGAACAGTCAAATATTCATCAGTAAGACTGTTCTCTGTAGAGAAATGACTGCACTGGTATTTTGTTGGAATGCCTAAAACTAAAGGGATGTCCCGATCAAGTTTTTTTTGCCCCTGATCCCGATCCGAGTTATTTAATATTGAGTATCTGCCGATCGTACTTGCCAACCCTCCCGATTTTCCCTGGAGACTCGCGTTTTTCATCGCCCTCTCCCGGGTTCCTCCCTGGGTCACAATTGTCCTGTATTTCTGTCATTGTAAAGAGGATTTTAGATGCCATTAGATGATCCAACACGCCCTTTGATGGAAGCATACTAAGGCCTTTAAACTCTCAGCCATGGTCAACGCAGCAACTCATGCGTCATCTCCTCTGCTGGTGTGCACACTGTCCGCAACCAATTAATGTGTACTTTACATGCTCACGACAGTTGCACTCTTGTCTACACGGGAATTGCCATTGCTCTCTGACACTTTAGTGGGTGCTGTAGACCAATCTACAGCAATACAAAGCAGGAAAATATGACCTCTTTTCAGACAATTTTTTCTGAAAGCAAGGATGTGACAAGCATGGCCACTTTATAAAAGTAAACTTCCGTCTCTTTTCATGTGTACAAAGTGCAACACCACAAATGTCTTGAGGGAAAAATTGTTCGGCCCAGTCCCCATTTCTATGATTTATTGGGTTTTGTCCCTCTCATTGACAGCATGCTTTTTGGCCGGCCTTTGTGTGTGGCCATTCAGGTGTGGCCGAATGACACTTGCATACAAACCCTGGTCTTGTTCCTTAGCCAATCAGTTAATGTTAGAGATGTTCGATACTATTTTTTCCTTCCCGATTCCAATTCCGATAGCTGAAAGTTTTTTGGCCGGCTCTGCATTGCGAGTGGTGCAAGCAGAGCAGCGCCCCTTTGCACAGGGCTTCTATCACGCGGTTGAGGAAGACGGGCCCCGTTCTGCATGTGTGATGCAGAGCCGGTTGAGGATTGGCAGAGTTCCACTTATGGGGCATTACCTAACCAGGCATTATCAATCCACTTGACAAGGGCGGCTTCAACCACAGTTGCTTTCCCCGTGCACATTCGTTTTTTATTCAGAGAAAATGACTTTCTTTTTATGATCTAGTTTTCCAGTGTAAAATATTACCAAATTGATTGCTAGCTCTAGCTAACGTTACGCTCACCACTAGCACCTGCCCGAAGCAGCTAACAAGTGAGAGTTGTACGTGCGCAGTACCGATCGGGCAGGATGTACAGATCAGGTAGCGAGATACACGTGTTGATGTTGTTTCTGTGTAGCGTAAATGAGCTGATGAATGATACGATAACGTGATATTGGATCGACTGGCATATTCGTCGATACCTGATCCAAATGATATTGTCATAAAAATGCTCATATGGGTCAATTTTGAGGCCCATGTCAGATATTGTATTTTGTCCGTTAGTTTGGGGGACTTGTGAGCACCGAATGCTTCCAAAGGACACATGATGTTCAAGGTCACCCTTACGTCTCAGTCAAGATGTCTCTGATAATCATAGTAGCATGTTATCAGATCGGGCGAAGCAATTCAGATCTAATCAGCACGCAGTGATAATGTTTTTTTGCTTCATCTGACATAAGGTAAGACAAAGGAGACCAGGTGATTCAGATGAGCCTTTTTCTTTAGTCAATCTCCCATGGCAAAATGGAATCTCACATGAATTCACACGGAAAACTTTAAGATTAATGTGACTATCCCTGCAAAAGACGGAGCACTGCGGTAACGCTCTCTGCTGCTGTCAAGATGCTGTTTATGGTCGCATCAGTTTCATTGTATTCGTTGCTGATGACTTAAGCAGCAGAGTGGGGGAATAATGTTTGAGGAAGAGGAGAGCCTTCGTTTCCCTGTGTGTGCAGACAGAGAGCAGTGGCCACATGGTCACCCTCTCAAGTCCTTAATCCTCACATCTTATTATTCACCCCCGTCTGGGTTCAGACTATCGTTCGTTATCCCACCTTTCCTCCTCAAACTGCTGCAGTGATCAATTTCTCACAGCTTTCTTATTGAAAATACTTAACACTACCATTTAGGTCCCTGTCTGTGTTCTATGAGGCTTGAGGCACTGAGGATTATATGAAGAATGTCAGAAAGACACAGCTATATTTTTTTTACAAAGAGAAGATTACATGCTGTCAACAGCACAGCATGGTGATAGAAATCAGTCATTATGTGTATAAATGGGTGCAATAGACAGTATGGCATCTGTGTCATTTAATTCGTTGTTCTACTATTACAAAACTGTACTGTATTCACCTAGACTAGAGCACTTTGCTAAATAAACATATTTTCTTTCTAACCTCAAGTGGTTGCCATGCAGAGTGATTATGTGTGGTTTTGACTGAAACTCCCAAAGAAATAGTCCCTGTGACTAGAGTTCACGTCTTTTGGACGCGGTTTCTGGAAAGAGTTGCTTTTGGTTATTTCAAATGTCATATTTCAATGATGTGAGCACGACAGACAAAATTCCATTCACCTCTATTGTATTGGGATAGAGGCAGAATCCTGAAGTAACATTTTGTAATGAAACTTAATCCCTTAAAGCTGCAATACTTGATTATTTTGGCCACTTAGGAGCAGAAAAGGTAAGTGCAAACTTAACATACAGTATGGCATATTACTATCTAATAAAGTTATGATAGCATGTTAACAAACAATTGCCTTTTTACTCATCCAGCAGACACGGAGCAACATTCATTAGGAGCTGTGTTTCTGGCCATCTGATGAATGTAAGTCCAACATTCACTCTCCTTTTAGCTCTGATTTGGTCTCCACCAACTCCTGAGAAAAAAATGTCTGGCTCTTTAGCTGATAAATGCACTATGTTCACCAGCTAGTCTCTACCCTTTAGCATCTGTATGAGGCAAACGGGGCTTTCAACTAACTCCAATGTAAACCCATCTGCATCCTTATTAGACAGGCAGAACAACTGATGTAGTATAACAAGCTAATAAACGCAGACTTTCACCCAGGGGACCACTGTTTGTGTCCCGTGTGAAACCAAGTAAATGTTGACTTATTTTACCTTAGTTTTCATTACTTAACTTACGTTCTTAAGTAACGCCACATATGTAAGTTACGTAACAACTGTCTTTATTTTGCGTAACAAATATTTATTTGAACCCAAACCACGATCTTTTCCTCAACCTAACCAAGTACTTTGTTGTTAAACCAAGTAAACCTAAAAACTAAGTAAACCTACGTTGGAAGTTTATTTTGAAAAGACAGCGACACCTGCAGGACAGAGGGGAAAGGGCAGCCTGTGTGTGTGAAGTGGTTGTGGGCATCGTGGGGGTAGAGGACTAAAAAAATGTAAAATCGGAATCCCATGTAAGCCCCTCTATGTGACATACAAACATTAGGAACATGAGAGCACATATTGTATATCAGGCAGCCCTGAGCTCACACACAAAATGGAAGTGCAAGTGCAAAATAAGAGAAATAACTTAATAAAATAACATGACACCGTGGGTTGGTTTTCCTCCTGTCCTCTCCAATTTTTGGAGCCACCAGCAGCCCACTGGTATGCATGTAACGAGAAACTGACGTGCCATCTCTGACGCGTCCAAAGCCGATGCTATGGGTGTACCCAGAGCATCATCGTTGAAGCGTAGAGCCACTGATGAAGCCATTGGTCAGTGGCTCTACATATTTGAGTTGGGAGTGAACATGTGTTGGCCTGCAGCTGCTGGAAACAAGATTGATTTCAGCAGTGAAACTGAACCAAACAACAAAGTTGTGGGCCATTAAACCAAAACAATGAGCTGAAGAACGCTAAAATGCTCCGTAGAGCCGAGGGGAAACTGAGGAGACAGGTGATAATTATCTGTGGGTTCATCACTCTAAGTGACACCTTTCATATTGCACCATTTAATCCATTGATAGTGCAGCTTTAAATTGAGCCCATGTGATTGAGTACACTTTGTATTGAGCAGAGTTTGCTTAAAAAGTAATGGAACACACCCACAACTAACTAGAAAAGAGATAGAAGATAAATGTCAATGCATCAGCCTACCAGTTTTATTTGTTATTTATTCACCAAAAATCTCCAAACCCTCATATTGTTCAAGTTCAAGTTTCTGTTAAAATCCCTGTTGCTTTAGTCGTTACTTTAAACAGACCGACCATCAGTCCAATTATGAGATGCTTTTGAGTAGTAACTTAGAATAGTGATAATTACGCGACACCAGAGCTGTGTGGGTATCTCACCTTTCTCTCTGGCCATGGTTTACTAAGATATAATTGATTTTTTTTAATTGCTGTGGCCCAGTAAGCCTGGATGAATGGGGTTGGGGGACACTGGAGTGAAAATGACACTACAGTTGCAGCTGGATTATTAACCTCAGGGTGTAACACTATTATGTCAATTACATGAGCCTCTGTGGGAATTTTAGGTGAGTATTATGTACCCCCACCCCCCCGGCCCCCCTCTCCACCGTGTTCACATTTGTGAAAAATATATTGCTTTATCACATTACTCACACTTTGACTACTAGCGTTGAAAAATGACACAGTATCCTCTGCAATGTGACAGCATACAATGGTTTGCATTGTGCTGAGGTCCACCGCAGAAACAATTACAAAGGAATGTGGACGGACACTTGAACCGTGCTCGGTCCTAGCACCGTTTGAGTGACAGCGAAGAAGTGAGACGTCTTTCTTTGTGTCTCTGTATGCAGCTTCCAGCAGGGATCAGATCCCCAACCCTACTACCATTTACAGCATGGTCATCATAATTGGCCAAGAGGGGATTATCCATTGTATTTCATTATACAGGCATTTCCTGATGAATGTATGATGCAATTTGTTGTATAATATATGGACACCTGATAGAGGTTTAATTTCTTAGGAACGTTTTTTTGAGTTTTTGTATTATTTTGTGTTTCTGTTGCTTAGAAAGCCATTTACATACTGCCCCAATAACAGAATCCAATGCAAAGTTCTGAACATTATATCAGTTACAAACTGTACAAAGTTAAGTTTATTCTGATAAGAAATGTTTGTGTGTATAATGTGTATTGTTGTTATTCATATAATATATAATTTTAAGGCTCTTTTGTGCTCTTTATGCTGGAACTATCCATGGGCACATCAGATCAATATGAAGCTAGTTATAAGGACATTTGCAGTGGCATTCAGAATTTCCCCCATTACAGCATTAGAGGTCAAAGGTCAAATTATCTTGACCTCAGTGTCATGACAATGTGACTGATGGATAGATTTTAGTCTAAGCTTTACAATGATATATGACTTCATGATATGCTGAGTTGGTTACCCAGTTGCGGGCCCTAGTCTGTGGAACAAACTACCTCTCCACATCAGATCTGCTCCCTCTACAGAGTATTTCAAAGCACAGCTTAAGACCCACCTCTTTTCTTTGGCTTTTGAATGTACTTGAATTGTGATTACTAATTGGCCTTTTATAATGCTCATTATAACAGTCTTTTACTCATGGATTTTAACTTGGTCTCTGCCTGTGGATGTGTGAGATTTTGTTGTCTGCACTGTTGACCTGTTTTTATTCTGCCTGTATGTCTGTAAAGCACTTTGGTCAGCTCATGTTGTTTTAAATGTGCTATAGAATAAATTTGACTTGACTTGACTTGACTTGACTTACCCTCTTTTATAATACTGGATCTTTATGTAAAATGGCAAAAAAAAAAAAAAAAATAGAAAAAATGATAATGATGGAGGGATGAAAAAAGGAGTGATAGCACATAGAAAGCTGCTATTGCTGCAATGCTATCATGCATTTTCCAACACTAGACATAGACCTTTAAAAAAAATCACTATGAGACATGGTCCCTCCAAATTGGCACCACGGACATGTTTTGGGGGTCAGGATCATGGACTATAAATATGTATATGTATATATGACAACAACGGCTGCTATTTCAGTGGTGAATGACATTATTGAGGAACTGGACTGCAAAAAGATATTATGCAGCTCTTTTTATTGATTTGTCAAAAGCTTTTGACACAGTTGACCATGTTACTCTGGCAGATAGACTCTACAACCTTGGCTTATCTGGGCATGCTGTAGGTTGTTTTTCTTTTTAAGTTGCTATTCTCTACATTTCTTTATTTCAACATACTCTATCTCATACTAACTCAACTGATACTTTAACCAGCGGGGCTATTTTTATTTTTCCTTTTCCTTGCCCACTAGACACTCTCTAGCCCAGTTCAGAGCTTTGTGCATCGGCCCAAAATAGAACCAGAGGTTCAGTGACGGGACAAAACATGGAATGCCCTGGTGGAGGTGGGACAAGATCCAAGCAAAGAGGATCCACAGTCCCACTTTTACAAAGAGGAGAACATAGTAGATGATGCACTCTGAGATGAACTTGGAGTTGCCCTGTACATCCTGTACCTCTACTGTCATATCATCATGTAGCTGTGGCTCTTCCATTGTCAATGTGAGTCTGCCTAAGTAAATGATATTGGGTTTCGAGTACTCGGATTGTGCCTGATGGTGGAGAGTTGTTTTTTTGCAGTTGTAGATGTTACTGAAAAATAAATTTGGGATGTATTTCTTCGAAACGGGAATGTTAACATACAGTTTAGCAGTGCATAAAGACACAGTCAACAAACCAACAACGTTGTTAGCCTGTTAACTGCATCCCCATGCACCGCCAAACTGCATGCCAGTAGCTATATATGATATAGCACAGTTAGCTCACTGGAAGTGGTTGTTACTGTCTGTAGGTTGGTTTTCAAATTACTTGGCAGCCAGAACACAATGTGTCCAGTTTGCTGGGTCTTCTACTTCCTTTCTCCCTGCATCTAAAGGCGAGCCCCAGGGTTCCATACTAGGACCATCGTTGTTCTCCATATATGTAAACAATCTTTGCGATAATTTATCAAATGCTGCTTTCCATATTTATGCAGACGATAAAGTTATCTATTGCTCATCCCCTTCAGTAGCACAGACCCTTGAATTCCTGCTGTCTGCCTCTGATGTGGTTCAGTCACATTTAACTCAACTTAAGTTGGCGTTAAATGCAGACAAATCCAAAAACATGCGCTTTTCAAATGGCAAAAAGTAACCATCTAATCTTCTTAAGGTCGCAACTGCTCAAGGAGTTGATATTGAAATTGGTCACAACTTCTAAGTATTTAGGTATCATTATTGAGAGCCTGTCAAATCACACATTACAAACCTGGTTTCCAAGCTGTCAATTAAATTGGGGAAAAACAAGTCCTGATTCAGGTGAGGAAACATTTGATCTCTGAACCTTTTTTTAATGCACCTGATCAGTGCCTACAGAAGATGGATACTGGTTACCATTGGCCTTTATGTTTTATTACTGGTTGTGGAAATCTGGTACACCACTGTACCCTGTAAGCGGATGCTAAATGAACATCTCCGTATGTCCGCAGACTTTCACATTGGTTGGCTCTTATATTTAAATCGCTCATTGGACTGGTTCCTTCGTATCTGTGTACATACATGTGCACAAACCAAAATCAATATGGCCTGGCGCTCTCACAATGTTCTACAGATGTTGGTCCCAAAGGTTAGAAAGGAACTTGGCAAAAAAGCCTTTAAATACGTTGCTCCTTCTTCCTGGAATAATGTAAAGAAGGACCTGGAATAGTCGGAGCTGATTACTAATGTATGGGGGAATTTAAGTCCATTTTAAAGGATCGAGAATGTGGCAATCTAGGTCGATGTGATTGCTCTTGAATTCCTCACTGAATCATGTTGAGATTGACCTGTTTGTGCATTATAGCTGTTTTTGTGTTGCATACAAACTGGATGTCGTGCTCATTCACTTGTGGTGTGTGACTGTTGTATTTGTCTATCTGTCTATTATATATATATATATATATATATATATATATGTATATATATACATATACATATACATATACATATATATACATATACATATATACATATATATATATATATATATGAGAAACAAAGGCAATTTTATGTTTAAATTTGCCACATTTAAAGTGGACTGTCTAGGTAAATAGATCATACTGTACCTTCTTCTAATCCACAGAGGAGAGACCAAATAAGGAGTCTGGTGGGCGGGTAGGAATGCTGACAAGAGCATGGAAAATCCCTTGACATCTTATTTTAGGCGGAGTAACCCCAGTGGAGCCCACAGCAGGCCGGAGCTGTAGAGCCCTGGGGGCAGAGGGCCCGGTGATGAGGCCCCAGTGGTGGCTGATGTGTCCACATTTCCAGACGCTCTCATCTCCCCAGCAGTGTCTGTCTCTGTAGACTCTCGGGCCGGGTGCTCTCCGAGCAATCAGAGGATTAAAATAATTGGGTGTGGAGTGAAACAGTACACTGCGTGAGAGCGGGAAGGGCGTGCTGGGTCTAATTAGGAGATACTTGAAGGGATTCACTGTGCATTCCGGCCATATACGCGTAAGCAAACACACACTGCTCACTCACACAGTGCCTGGAGACACTGACAGGATGTGTAAGCGCTGACCACAAGATCCTTCATAATTGTCATTAATTTGATGTGCTGTGGGCTTGAAATAATCTCCACCCTGCACTGCCATTCAGAGAGGATGCGGGAGTCCCATTGCCCCCGTGTTTGGGTAAAGTAATTAAAATTGCTTCATATGGTGCGACTTTAATTCCTGCCGGTTTCGAACAAATATCAAACACCAGTTTGATTCCAATCATATCCACTTGCGAGCGATGTCCCTATGGCAGTTTTACAGCAGTAATCAAAACTAATTTGCATGATGTGCAAGAGCATCTCCATCACTTTAGAGAAATATGTTTGAAATCATGCACATACTGTGAAGAGGAGTAACACTCAGGAGTTCTTAAGAGGAGACAATTCTACTTTCCCAGTGTGTCTTTATTAGATCCCGTGTTTCCCAAAAGCACAAATGGTTTTGCTTAATAAAAAAAATAGAAGAGAAAGGGCTATATATTGTAAATATTAGATGATAATATTATATATAATGTGTTGTCCATCTCTTAATACTTCCATTTCCTGTCTTTGTTGCAAACCCATTCGCTCCTACTGAAGATGTAACCGGTTGTGAATATGTCTTCCCGACTCAATGTTTCCCAGCAACAAGGAAGTCCTCCACTGACATATTTTGACTTTTACCACTGGAAGTGGGTGTGGGTCATGTTGTGTAGGTTGACCTCTGCTGCTGGTGGCCACTTTACGTCTGCCTTTAGCAAATATTTTACCAATTTTACAATAAAACACAACATTAAGGACTGCCATAGTTGGAAGAAACATTGTAATTATTATGGCAGTCTGACGGAATTCTGTCCTCCCACACTGCTGAGATATTATTATTATTATATTATTATTATTATCCAAAGCAAAAAGTGAAGATTAATTTTGTTTTGATGTAGTGGTACTATCAGTATAAGTAGTGGCGTTACTAGTTTACATTTTTCAGTCAGAATCAGCTTTTCAGCTTAGCTCTTTTATTGATCAAGTCGTGAGGTAGCGTCCACACAAGCTCCATTTTCCCAAGCAGTCCCGTCTCCCATCTCGTTCACTGGCAAGGAGCTGCACATGTGGTTGTTCAAGTGTGCGACATGTGGGCAGCACATTCCTGCTTGGTTAAATAACGGAGCTAACAGTTACCGTTAATGGAGGTTCCATTGAGTTCCATTATGATGCATTCAAGCATTATTCAGTAAAAATGAGTATTGGACGAATGTCAAATATAACTTTATCATGATGTGTTCAAAATTAATCTTGTAAAATGTCATTTTTGGCAAGAAACTTACAGCTGAAGTAGGTGGAAATAGAGCAAATATGATTAAAAAAAGTTATTTTTATAAAATGTATGTCACTATATCCTGACAGTAGTGCATGAGACAGGTAATCTGAAAGAAATCATGTTCCTCTGTGTCCTCCGGTGCTCCTAACGGCATCTGCAAGATTTCACAGACTGGAGGAAAACAACCAGTCAGAGCTGATCTGGAGTCTGCAGTCCAGCTGCCGTCTCTGAGAGCCAGCTGTCAATCACTCACAAACTCCGACCAAACGGTCAAACTAGGCAGCGCTGATCAAATATGAATCAATATTCTGTTACTGTAATGCCTATTTCTCTCCTCAAATTTTTCAGAAACATCTCGTAGTGGAATGTTTAGCTGTAATATGAGAAAGTTTGCGATCCGGCAGCCATGATGACATCTGTTGAGGAAGTACCAAGCACCGCCTACCAGCCGGAGCACAGCCAATAGGAACACTCTCTCTCTCTGAAATGACCTGTGATTGGTCAAAGTCTTCCATCACGGGCTAGATTTTCTAAAGACTGAAAACAGAGCCATGAGGAGGTGCAGAAGTCTAGTTTTCTCTCAGAACACTTGAATTACAATATGCTGAAAAGTTATAATGGATTTTTGCCCAGTGATGCCAAAAGTAGTTGCCTACTGAAGCTTTAATGGAACAAACAAAAAAATAGGCGTGCCTTCTAAGTGAATACTTTTTTTTTTTCTAAAGAAGCTCAGTAATTTCCTAAAGCGGATTAATCCCCATTTGGTGCTCTAGTAAGTATTTGGGGCAGCAGGATGGTGTATGTGGGACTAAATCAAAATAAACTACAGTTTGTGTGTTCATGGTAATGAAGGAGCATGTCACCCAGTGCAACAGTGTGCAACTTGAATATATCATGCCTTATGTTGCATATACAACATGCAGCAATCAAGTAAAATATATGGCTTAAAATCCCCAATGTGCTCATAAAAGCACATTTTCTGTCATGAAATGATTTGCACATCATCGAGACAGCCTTGACACTTTTACATGAAACATGCAAGAATTTGCAGAGGAGTTCATTGTTTTGTTTTCACCGCTGGAAGCCTTATCTCAAGCTGTGCTCTGGCTTGAAGCAGACCTCAGCCTCAGTGAATAACCTTAAAGTGTTTTTTTGCGTCGGGGAGGGTTACGCACGCATGCGATCGCTCAACCTGAAAGAACCAAGCACATGGACTGATTGACTCAATGAGAGGCGCTGCATTAGTCCACAGCATTTGTGTAAGGAGAGCCCCTGGTAAATTGATTTACCCCATTTAATCATCCAATGTCTAGCTGGCAAGCTGCACAGAGCAAAAAGGCCTGTGTGGGTGGGGAACCATGACCACAGTCCTTCCCTAACCTGAACCAACTTGACTTTGACATGGTTTGAATGTTTTGTACTTCTTATTTCTTGAGTCAACATTGTTTTCTTTTAACCATTACCGCGATCTTTCCTCGACCTTAACAAAGTTTCTGTGCCTAAACCCAAACGAAATGATGATTCATTCTGCTAGACAACACTACAAGCACTTCATCTGAAGCATACTGAGGCCTTTAGGGAGGAGGTTGGGTTGGGTGGTTGGGCATGCCAAGTGTCAGATGTTGATACCAGAGACTACTTTTCGCATCTCATCCCCTACAAACAGTAAATGTTATTCTCATTTAACCATGGCCATGATCTCTCCCGAACTTGAGTCAAGTTGTGCCAAACATTTTCCAATCCTCAGCAGATCAGGGTTCAAAATGTTTGACGTTAACATGGAAGAATGGTTTTCACATTATTTTTTCTTGTCAATAGTCAACATTGTTTTCTTTTTGCAACGACCATGATCTTTTTTTTTAACATTAACAAGTCATTTCTGTGCCTAAATGAAAGGGATTTTTAGACGCTGTTAGAAGTTCAAACATGCATTCCATTTTAAGCATACTGAGAGGCCTTTACTAAGAAAGATCAAATGTTTCTGTGACTGTATTTCGTTTTTCAGCAGGTCAGCAGCAATCCTAAAGGCCAATTCATACTTTCCAAATCGGCGTGTCCGCGAGGATCTGCGTCTTGGTCTGCGTGATGTAAATGTCGTCATCCGCCCATATCTGTGAGGTTCCGTGTTGCCTACTCGCATGCTCCAGATGTTTAACACTCCAGTCCAGTTGGTGGCTTATGCACCAGTGGATGCTTGTTTTGAAGAGAAGTTTTGCGTGGAGATCCGCTGTTACCCACATTTATAAAATTTGTCTTTAAAGGAATAAAAAGACAGCCCAATGGCATTGAGCTTGTGGCAAACAGCGTTATGGTGCATTACCGTCACCAACTGGAATGGAATGTTGATTGGGAAATGCCCAAACGCCAGATGGCCCAAGTCTGCAGCTGTCCGTGTAAGCAGAATGCGGAAAGTCTGAGGCTTAACCCTATCATGGCCACGATCTTTCCCTAACCTTAACCAAGAAGTTTTTGACAAATTAAACCGAGGCAGATCAGCACACAAAGTATGTGACTTTGATATTGAAGACGGCTCCTCACATCTGGTTTCCTCCCAATAATCAATAATCACTGTTTTATTTTACCACTATTCTTGCCTACAAAAGCAGTTTTCCTCTTAGGGAGAGGAAATGTTTCTGTTAATGTTTTTTTGTGTTTTTCCCACTTGTGCAATGTGCAAAAACACCTTACCTTAACCTTACCACAGCCATGGTCTTACCCTCAGTTTAACCCAACCAAATTTTGGCAGATCAGCGTACAGCGCACGTGTGACTTTGACATGGACGACCACTGTTCACTTCGTGTTTCCTGCTAATAGTCTACATCATGTAGGTTTTGTGTCTAAACCCAAAGGAACAGGGGTTTTAGACGTTGTTAGATGATGCACTTAATCTTAAGCGTACCGAGGCCTTTACTTGGGGAAAGTTATGTGAAAGTGTGTTTTTCTGGCTTTGTACAAAAACAGCCTTTAGGAAAAGCAGGTCACCAGCATAAGAAAATTCTTAAAGATTTCCTATGACATATCATGCCCTCTGTCTTCTCTATCCAACCATGAGGAGTCCTGCAGGGATGAGGTAATTGATTGTGCTGCTTGATGGGCGATAATATCTCGTTATGGCAATATGCATGGAGAGTCCCCCCAGTATTCTGTGCTCCCCTTGCCTCCGTGCCCTTGATAAAGTCTGCTCTGCATTATCTTCACTGGGAGCCAACGGAGCGGCCGGGGCCTTATCTCCAATGACCTCACAGTCCGGGCATTAATCACCAACTGCAAAGAAAGAAATTAGCCTCAGAGCAATCTCCGCACAATCTCTAAATGATTAACTCTCAGCCCACTCACTTCTGACATTGCAGCACAATGCCATACCATTTTGAAGAAAACACCCCGCGTGCTTGAAAAAAAAAAAAGGGGAAGCGTGGCGATACACACATGACATCATAATTAGCTACATTTGCCAGAGGATGCCGCCATGTATGCCGGCTACGCCTCTGTTGCCTTTCTGATTGTTGCTGTGTTTCTGAGAGAAAGATACAATTAGCTATACATAATGAAACTGATTTGGCAAATTATTTAGAACACTGTTTAGTACAGTGTTAATGAAATAACACTTCCCACATCCTTATCCTCCCTTCCATTAATGAAATATAACACAATTCATTATCTAATGTATGTCCAAGGGTTTGTTTCAGAGAGACAACAATTATGTCCATTAAAGAATGAGGCAATTAATAAGATGGTTTTGGAGTGCGTCTGTGTTACTGCTCCCGACAACCAATTTGTATGGAGAGTGTTAGTTTTATCAGCGCACAACAAAAGGTGTGTGTTTAGGAGCAGGCAATTAGAGCTCAGAGTGGAGGCCTGAGGAGGCAGGATAAAGAAATCAAGCACGCCTTTTCAACTGCAATGTAAATCAAGCCTTTGAACGCGGCATTCAAACAGTTCCTCCACCCACCCGACTGAGCAGAAGAGTGATTATTTAACATAGGCGACCCATCTCTCCAGTGAGCTCATTTGCCTACCCGCCACCCCTCCCATCTGTCTCCCTGGGCCGACCCTCTCGGCTGGAGCTTGTCTTGGGCACGGCTTGGCTCCCGGCTGGACGCGGAAGCCCATGATGGATGCTCAAAGAGTTGACCCCCTGACCGATGAGCCAACGGGCAAACAACACAGCGTCTAAAGTTCTCTGCCAAGTAGAATATTGATTTCGTGTTCCATGCACTTTGGACACCACCAACTCTAAACTACCCCCCCCCCATCCGTCTTACATTGGAAGAAATTCAATAGATTTTAGTTGTGTGCTTTGCATTGTTGCTAAGGAGACAACATTGTAGAGTGCCTGGAGTTTCGGAGGAGCAGCTAAACAATGCAGATAGGACAGCGTAGACTCCCACACACAGCTGTTGCTCAGGGAAAGCGTGGTACATGCGAGGTGAATCTATAGCAGCAGCTTTTGAAGCAGCAGGGAGCAGATCAGCTGACCTGCCGTGTTCCTTGTGGATCTTGTTCAAGGCTTCGTGCCTCGCACTACTTCTCTCCTGAAAATGGAAATGGGAGTAACCAGCAAGGCATCTTATCCATCAGTGTGGATTTATTTCAACTTAACACATTTCTAGCTGTGAAGCATCAATTATATATAATTTGTGTAAGTGCCTGCTGTACCGCAGATATGTATGTACAGTATGTGCATAGAATGTGGTTATGTATATCTGACTCTAATAATAAAGAGTTAAATGAAATGAGATATGAAGTGGTTGAATCTAATGTTGCATTAATGAAAATGGGCATTACAACTGATGTTTTTCATAGAAAAATCACCATGGCACTGCAGAAATTATGTTGGTAGTTAAGGCCCAGACACACCAAACCGACATCAGAGAACTAGTGGCGACGAAGGCCTCACGTTGCCTGGTTCTTGGCCAAAAAGTTGAACTTGAACACACCACAAAGACTACAGCCAACGGACAACGATCACGTACATCCTGCACCTTCGTGAGAGGAAATAACTCTCCACACCAGCAGGTGGCGGTAGTCTGTATTCGTCATTCAAAAAGGGATCTATTGCCATAGATGGAATATAATATTAATAAGTATGTTTTCTTTCATGCATAATCACCTGAAAATAAGAATCGTTGTGTTTCCGTTACCTTAGAATGAGCCGTTTATATCCACATAGGGAGCGGGTCCTCTTCACAGAGTCCGCCATGTTTCTACAGTAGCCCAGAATGGACAAACCAAACACTGTTAACTCTTCCTGCTTGGGTTGGAGTCGGTAATGTTACTCGCTCTCTCTCTTGTTCCACCACTCATTTCCCACATACACACACACACACTGAAAGCACTGGCTCTGCTCTAAATGACCTACGCTGCTCTTACAACAACTGGCTCCAGAGCGCTCCTACATGCTTGGCACACGGGAGAGGCTTCAGTTGGTTGCAATCTCAACCTCACCGCTAGATACAGCCACATACTACATACTCTTCCTTTAAAGCCACACATGTCAACCTGCTGGTGCCGTTAGAAGAAAAGTCAGGCCAGGGAATCACCAAAGTCCGTAAGATTCATCCTTTGGGAACCATGAAAGTCTGTACTCAATTTACTGGAATGAGTGCAACTTACTCCTTCCACTGTGTTTCTGATGTCGCTGATTACAAGGGCTTATAAGCACTAACAACATATGTTGCCATAACGCATCAAATTTAGCAGTATCTCAGATGTCTGTTGAGGATAGGCGTCCATAAATCTACTTTGAATAAAAGAAGCTCTTTGTAGCTTAAGAGTTTGTCCCATGAAATCTCATAATCACTGACCTTTTCTTCAGAATCAAATGTATTCTAGAAGATTGCTGTTTTTGTATCCATGGTTACGGTGCAAACAGGAACTGCATGACTTACAGTTCAGATTCACCAAATGTACATCAAGGCTAAAAAGTAATCGAGGCTCAGGTGTAGGGCTCACCTAACTTACTGACTCCATGGAAACGATATACTTTCTGTTTGTATCATACAAAGCATGGTGGGACCTGCAGTTCCAAAGCTCAAAACATATTCATCCCAAACAGAAATGAGAAATAAACAACAACACAGAATTGACAGAATCGATGAAATTGGCTTTTTCATTTTACTAAAATAACATTTTACTAAAAAAATGTTTTAGAACATGCAGAGTACCACTCACAGGCCAAATAATGTCAAATCTGAGTAACCTAACTTATCCAGAAAAAAACTAAAAAACAATAGCAATCCCAGCTAAGACATGCAGTGACTATGCCTGTAAATAAATCAAGTGAAAGCAAGAATACCCTGGGGTTCGAAAGGGTTAAAGGATATTTGTGTGCAGAAGAGAGGCTGAATGGAGGGGGGAAGCTCTTCGGTATTTCCGTTGGCTGTCCACACATTTGGACAGTAGCGTTCAGCAGAGTACTCTTCACTGTAAGTCCCTGTAGGACCGCAGTGGGAGGAGGTGGGTGTGTTGTTGTGATGGTGAATAGAGGAGCGTGGCTCGGGGCAGATGCAGTTTGACTTCGCCTCTCAGTCATAGCTCACATTCATCATGAGCCAGTGTCTGGCTCTGGCGCTCTCCTCCAGAGAGCCAGCGGGGGGAACTGCTGCATGCCAGCCCTCCATTTTTTGCCAAGGCAGATGCCCTGAACTCAGGGTCCCCAGCAGGGCTGGTGTCATACAGACCTGACTCTCCATCCATCAGCCGCTTCAACGGCACGCACCCTCACAACCATTTGTCGCCTGCATATAACATGTCTGAAAGTCTCCTTCTGATTGCATTTTGGTAGTTAAAAAAAATTTATTCATGGTAATAGGGGTTTAAAATAAATACAAAAATATAAATTATATATAATGTGACTGCTGAGAACCTTGTTACCACCACCACCACCAGGACAGCAGCCTTTTCCTAGATTTATATACATTTATATCAATCTAGCAAATTAACGCCACAGTTATACTTCCCTAGCAATAGCAGTTTAATAAATACATTATAAATGTAAATTGTTAATGCACTAAACCTGAAATTTCTCCATTGGTACAACAAAGAGCAGTGTCCCTCACTGCCTTATCTTTCACTGATGCTGAGTCCTCTTTTTAGGAGAGTATTGACTGTAAACATATATTCAGTGTTTCACTGAAAAACAGAGAGAAGTATTTTTTTTTACCCCTGAGTGATGCCTTTACTCTTCCACTCTGGTTGTGTACAGCCAGCAACAACCTCTACCAACAGGTAGGGCAGTCTGTACGTTGTCTGAGGGGCAAAACCTGGTGAAAAGAAGGAACACAGAGCACTTACTGCTGCTCATAAAGCTTATTGCTGTAAGCATATTAATAACTGAAGGCTTCTCAAATGAATGCATCAACATTTTGATCAGCTCCTCTGTTCTGTCATTGTTCTCAAAGGACATTGACGACGTTACCGAATCGAAAATACATTTCATGACTATGTTTCATATCAGCCTCGTATCAAGCTTGCAGAAACGCGAAATGTAAACATTCAGTATATTTGAAATGTGTAACGATTGGTTAGGTTTAGGCAACAAAACTCCTTGCTTAAAGGGATAGTTTGGGTATTTACAAGTGGGGTTGTATTAGGTACTTATCCATAGTAGGTGTATTACTTACAGTAGATGACAGTCGGCGTGCCCCCAGCTTGAAGAAACAGACAGCAGTACCGACACCAAAGCAAAGCAATACAATGCTATGGACGGGGCGGCAGAAAAACGTATTTCACCCACCTAAAAAAAAAAGATATCCATTTAAGTGTACTCTATATTGAGAATATTTTCCGATGGCAAAATGAAGTGAAAGTGAAACGCATAATGTTTTTGTCATCCGTCCGGCCGCCATGTTTCTACAGTTGCCCAAAACAGACAAACCAAACACCGGCTCCAGTTAGAGAGCCATTCATGTTTTTGCGTCGGCCACCGTAGTCCTCCTGCAGACTTGGCACACGGGAGAAGCTTCAGTTGGGTGAAATCTGCAACTTCACTGCTAGATGCCGCCAAATCCTACACTCTGCATCTGCATTAAGTTGTTATAAAGTACTGATCACTAGCTAATAACGGGGGTGGGGGCGCGACACCCCGTTTTTTTCCACAACCCCAAGTGGTTTAACCTGGCCCTGCAGTTAGTAGTAGTTTTCTTCTTTTTTGGCTTTTCCTGGCTTAATGTCATTTTTAGTACCCCACATTCCCAAAAAGATTGAGTTAGCTCTAAGAATTGTGTATATTCATAGGAACACTGCACAGTAATAATGAGCAGGTCCAAGTGACTTACTTAGTTTATGCATGAGGGCACCAGGGGCATGTTCAAGGGCTGGCCCTGCTAAAGGAATACCTTTAGTTTAAAGGCTACTGATTTGCCCATTTGAGCAGTTTTGTACCTTCTGGAGCTGGATTGAAGTCCAGTTTCAGGCAGCAGAGCTTTCCATTAATCTATCTGTGGATGTTGTCCCTCTCAGTTCTACCATTTGCATCCGTCAGCCGAAGCCGTGTCGCTCCAGCTGGCGCAAAAGCAAACCAATTTGCAGATTTTAAAGATTTTCATGACTTCCAGCGAGATAATGATTTGGAACAAAAATTGTGCAAACCAATCTGTCCTGCAATGCAATTATTTATTTTTCTAAACAGTCATGAAAATATTTCTTTCAATTGTGGCCCAACAACAGTGAGCTTTGCTTTCTAACACAGTGAGTCCAGCCCACAAGCCTGCTCAGCTTCAGCGTTTTACTCTGAAGCAGTCTCTGCTCTCCTCCCCTTCCAGCCCACCAACAGTTTTAGCTCAGTGCTAAATAAAAATGGATGTATTAGGAGTGGCAGTGTGTCCAGCTTGGTGGCGTACCTACACTACGATGGCGGTGAACATTCTGACACCCTGCAGGAGTTATACACATTTAATTTACATTTATTGATTACTCTGATGTAGCCTAAGCCATTCATCACGTGGAAAACTGACCTTCTCCGCCTCCGAACAACTGGAGCCAGCTCTTCATTTCCAACGCCGAGAGCAGGAACGATACGATACAACACTTACGGGCCCGATCTCTGACAAACATTAATCTACTGTATGTGAGAAAATGCCATAAGGCAGACTTCACGAAGATCCATTGACATAAGGAAATGCTTGATCAAAATACACCTGTTTTTTTTTTTGAGCCTAATCATAAGCTGTTACAGAAACAAAAAAAATATATCTCACATTGTGTTGTTTCCCTCCATTTTGGCACAAATTCACACAGACAGAAGGATAAACAGACAGAAGAAATCATTGTTGACCCAAATCTGAACATGTGTTTAGTATTTCTAACCATTTGTCATGTCAATTTATAGGCCTACTTACAGTCTTTGGCTGCATAATATTCACCATATGTCATGCCCATATAGCATGACCTAAATTCCATCATGTATTTGGAATATCATTTAGATCACCGTATTGTAAATGATAAATAATAAATAAATACAGTTTATGATATGTCAGCCAATTTGAACACCTTTACACACCAATTTTTTTGCAACAATGTATGTATTGATTGGGGCAATGTAACATGTCTGAAACAATAAAATGTGTTTTTTCATTAATGGCTTGATTAACTGTGTATTTGTTAAAGTTACTATGAGGAACTTTTAACTGGTTATGAAACAGTCTCAATGTAATCCTGATGCCTCTATATGACCTACATAAGCGAACGAGACCATCAGAGAGAAGATTGGATATTTCTATATAGTTGTTCTTAATGCGTCGGTGCCACCGGGTCGGATTCTGTGCAAAATCAGACAAATTCATGCCGGTTCTCGAGAGAATCCTTCAGCTCAGACACCAGACCTGCAGTCGGAGCTCCAGCGGGAGGTGGAGAGCTCTGCGCCCGGCAGCAGCGGCTCCTCCTCCGGTCCCCGTTGAGAGCCAGCACCGACACCATGCTGCTGGAGGCCCTGACCGTATTGCTGAGCCCACTGGAGGGAAGGGAGACACGGGAGAACCAGAAACAGGACAGTGGGGGGCAGAGTGTCACGCCCTGGCCACACAGGGAATGTCAGCAGCGCGTGGCGGCTGCCTCGCTGAACTACTTTGTGTTTCACGTGTGTGGCGTCCATACCAGCAGCGTTTCTGCTGCTGCTGGGCTGATGCTGCCAGCCCTTTCTTTCTACATAGAGTTTGCCTTTCATAATGGCCATTTCATTTCATTATAAATGTCATTTATATTTATTTTAGACAGAAAAACGTTAAGAAGCGTGTGCTCATTTATAAATAATAGTAATAATCCACAATTAAAAGCCGGTACTATAATGGACTTGGACTTATATAGCGCTTTTCTAGTCTTCCGACCACTCAAAGCGCTTTACACTACATGTCAGTATTCACCCATTCACACACACATTCATACACTGCTAAGGTGCCAACTTTGCCCATCAGGATCTAATCTAAATACTCATTCACACACCGATGGCTATGCCTTCGGGAGCAATTTGGGGTTAAGTGTCTTGCTCAAGGACACATCGACATGTGACCTGGAGCAGCCGGGGATCGAACCACCGACCTTCCGATTGGTGGACAACCTGCTCTACCCCCTGAGCCACAGCAGCCGAATAATCATTCATGGAGCCCTGCAAGTCACTGCATGTTCTACAACACTGTCCTGCAAATATTTCAGAATAAAAGCCTTGTGTTAACAAATGAAGGAATTCTGTCCACAAAAAAACAAACACTTGAGGGCTTTTATTTTGAAATGAAAGCAGGAAGTGTTGATTTAAAAATAAATCTTTACTTTTTTTTTACGTCTGTGACATACTCTAAAGATACATTGAAACTGTGGTAATGTTGCTGGTATGATGACAATATACTGTCAAAAGATCACTTTCACTGTCTGTTGTTGCTGCGAACCGCGCAGCCCGCGGTAAAAATAGACGAGACTTCGAATCTCTAGAAGAGACGCAGCTGACACGCAGCCGAGCCGCAGCCGAGCCGCACTGCTCACGCGGGCAGTGTGGCTGCTCTAACCTGATGAAAATTACGGACTTTGTGTGCAAAGGCCTTTACACTGGAAGTCACTCTGACTCCTCTGTGCTCTGTTTCCACCTCCTCCACCTCTGGAATGAAGAGAATGGGAATAAGTGTTTCTAAATTTGTTTCAATAGTTCAGTGTGTGCGTCACATCAGCACTAATCACTTCCATATGATCAATTTGAGCTAATTCTCCTTTGTATTTCATTGCAAAATTATTTTCACACACACGTTGATGGGTTTCTTCCGTTAAGCCGATACTGTGCCTCCTGATATCCCACAGACATATGGGGAATTAAACTTGTTATCTCACTTATCCAATTTACCCTGCAATGGACTTTCTCAACACTATACCTGGCTTGTGTTTCTGTGTGGGAAACTCTGGAGAGAAGTAACAGTTGTCCTTTTTTAACTGGTTTTATTTGGAAAGGCTTACTCTAGCCATGTGCCTCTCATACAGCTGTTTACTGTATCATTTACTAAGATGTACGCTTGTTGTCTTGAGTGCTTTACTCTGTTAAAAAAAAGTCTATTTGCAGAGCATCTTTACCTTCAGTGTTTGCTGTTGCCTGTTTCTTTTCCTTCCCTTCCTCTCTCTGTTTTCCCTCGAGCCCCTTTGCGTGTCTCCATCTTGTTTTTTCAGACAAAGCTCCTTTTATCCCTGCACTGTCTGGTGCCCACCTGTTGGCTCTGCTTTCCATCACCCGGCCTGCAGTCAGGAGACACCGGTGGCTCCGGGCTGCCCCGCTGTGTCTTTGATCACTCATGTGACCTGCAGCAGACGTGCACTCACTTCGGGGAGAGGAAATGCATGCGGCAACCCCGTATCCACAGCGGAGGCGTTGGGGGAAGATTCTCATCCCCCTGCAGGCTTTAAAAAATGCCCAGCTATCCACCACGAGGTTACGCTGGCTGGCCTCTACGAAATGGCCCACCATGGCAGGGAACCAAACGCGTAACTCAGAAGCTCACCGCTGGGGAATGAGATGCCTCCGGTGGGTGACCTGTTGTGAGCAGCGACGCTTCATATAGCGTGCTCTCGGCTGACACTGCAGGCTGCGTGGTGCCATTCAACTTGCTTTTTTACTGGAGAGAAATGACAAATGATGGAGTGTGATACGGGGAGATTTGTGGACAGCTGGCATACAAACTTGCAAAGCCTGGAGGAGATGGATGACACATGGTGGAGTACAGTACATTTACTCCTCCACAAGCCATTGGCTTTAACAGACCATGCGATGTGCAATGTCTAATAGTGAGGAAAATCACATCTCACATTATTCACAATTTTATGGGTTTGCTCGTTCCCAAATTATGAGAGGATGATATAAAAGTCCGCGACTGCTCTGCTTTCCAGTCCAAGTCTTCTCTTTCTTTTTCAAAGCCATTACGTGGGTGACACGGTCAGATTTATTATGTGGCGCTCATTGGAAAATATGAGCTCTATTTCAACTTAATCGAGACGGCAGATACGTAAGCTTGCTTAAATTACACTTCCTCAAAGGTGAACACGCTAAATCAAGAGCGGCCATTAAAATTACTTCACTACTTGTGCCTTCTGACTTTCTTTGTAATCTTTTACTAAATTAAGGCTGCATACGGAAGACCGGGAGACAACAGCAACACCCGTGTGGAGGCCCGTCTTAATAATTTCTAAAGGCAAGTGGCTAATTAAGACATCCGCAGAGCAGCATTTCTCAAACGATGAGTCAGGATCCAGGGGGTCACCAGCTTGTTTCGTTGTTCTCTGTCTCTGGATGATTACCATTATTTTTTAATAAGACTGGGTCTCAGGGGGACATTACCTTTATTGTATCTGGGTCCAACACTGTCAGTTAAACAGGTGTTATGAATATAACATAATGTTCAAAGGGAGATAAGCAGCCCCAGAACATGGGAGGTATGTGGTTGGGACAATGTGTTCGTAAAGTGTTTCTGATGAAGTCTTTGGCCTAAACATGGCTTTTGCAACACCTTTCTCGCTCTGATAAAACGCAGCAATTAGGCAGAATATTTGGTCATAATCGGGTTAAGACCAGAAACTGACTTTCTGACATTTCGTTGGATGTATTTGTATTTGTATTGTAACCCTAGTTCTATAAGCACAAGTGGAGTCCCCTACTGTACTCTATGGGTAATACTCACCTCCAATCACATGCACGTGTTTGCGCACTTAGATTTGTATAAACGTAACCCGGCAATAAGGACGTGCCTACCAAATACAGGCGTTACCATAGTATATGACGCCCTGTCCACACAGAGAACATCAGCGGCGCGTGGCGGCTGCGGAACCTGTTTTTTTTTTTTTGTTTATTTTGGCGTCCATGTTAACAGGATAGAGCAGCCACACTGCCCGCGTGAGCAGCGCGGCTCGGCTGCGTGTCAGCTACGTCTCTTCTAGAGATTCGAGGTCTCGCCTAACCGCGCGCGGTTGTCAGCAACAACGGACAGTGAAAGTGATAGTTTGACCGTATATTGACATCATACCAGCAACATTACTACGGTTTCAGTGTCTGCGTCTGTAGAATATGTCACGGACATGAAAAAAAAGTAAAGATTTATTTTTAAATCAACACTTTCTGCTTTCATTTAAGAAAAAAAGTTTTTTTTTCTGTGGACAGAATTCCTTCATTTGTTAACACGAGGCTTTTATTCTGAAATATTTGCAGGACAGTGTTGTAGGAAATGCAGTGACTTGCACGGCTCCATGAATGAATGAAGTACGGGGTTTTAATTGTGGATTATTACTATTATTTACAAATTAGCACACGTTTCTTAACCTTTTTCTGTCTAACAAAATTATAAATGACATTTATAATGAAATGAAATGGCCATTATGAAAGGCAAACTATGTAGAAAGAAAGGGCTGGCAGCAACAGAAATATATGTGTGTCGTATATATGGTATATACAGTATATGGTATATGGTGTGTGTATATTTATATAAACACACACACACACACACACACACACACCATATACACACATAAACATACATGTAAAAAAAGATAGAAAAAAATAAATAAGTAGAAATAAATAAATATTTTAATACTTCTCAACAGCAGTCTGTCCGATCGTGAGACCTCTCCCCGGCACTGGCTGGCCCTCGCCGGGCACGTTAAACGTAATGTAAAATATTGACAATATAATGACACATCTGGTCTTTTTTCCTTTTCCTACTTTTTTACCCATCTGTGATTGAAAAATATCAATATTGATAAGGGACATCTTGTCCAATCATACTGAGCCCAGAAGAGAGAAAAACAGACAAAATAGTCAGCTGCTAAAAGGTAACTATAGCCTAACATAGCCGAGTAAGAGCACCTGGTATCTTAATGGTGTGGTTGCTATCTTTAAATCTATATTTGCATGTACATTCAAAATTTAAATTTAAATCTACAAATTAACAGGTGGAAAAACTTGCTGAAAACTGAGAGAAAACATCTTGTTTGTAGTAGCTTCCCTGCACATTTCCTGAGGTTTGTATAAAGAAGTATTTGTATTTTTATAAACCATATGGTCGATGCCAATTTTATGGGGTTAAATAATCTGCCTCGAAGAGCTAAAACGAAGGCATTACAACCTGTTCATCTGAAGACAGTTTGCCAGCCAGCCTAAAAACTTAAACCACTTCTCTTTCTAAAATTCACTGTTTGTGTAGTTCCTGCCTTTATATGATTTGGAATACTACTATATTTTACAGTCTGTGCATACAACATTGCTTTGAAGAAATATTGTGGAATGAAGACTACAGTAATTTAGGAAAATGAGCTCTGTTGCTGTTTGAGAGCGGGCGAGTAAAAAGCAATTAAAATGCACTCATTAGGAGTCAGAATTTAAATAATGATGAAACAAAACCAAAGCTCTATTCATAATTCATCACATATTATAATGTCTTTATTAAGGTGGAATATCAAAGTGGATATTTCCAACCAAAGCCCACTTACTGTATGTGTTCTGGCTCAAAGTGCCTTGAAAAGACTGTTAACCATAACACCAAGCATCACACATAATGCGTGTCGAGTTTTGAAAGAGCTCTTATTGTTACACGCAGACAATAAAAAAAAACTGCAGTCGCTCACACTGGAAGAGGAGAGGAGGAGAGCCTTGGCAGTCTTTTCTTTGAGATTTCTTTGCAAAAGTCTGATGACATTTATTCCATCTAACACTGGTAGGATGCTGTGATAAAATGTGCCAAACTGTTGTTTGCGTCCTTTCAAAAGATTCTTGTTTGCGTGTTTTGCTGTGTTTTTTTTTACAGGGACTTTGAAATGTGCCGCGACTTTAGTGGGAGGTGATGGTGATTATTGGACACAGCCAACCTGCATACTCTTATAAATCTGTAAAAGAAAAGTTCAGCCCAAAGTGCCACTTTGAGAAAAGTACTCAGCTAAAGGAGGGCAAATTGTGTGAGGAATTATGGGTAATTCATTGTTTCGTCAATTGATAAATGGGGTATTCTGGACTTCAAATATATTGAGAGATGATTTAGTCATGTTTTCTTCCCCAGAATGAAACTTAAAAGAAGATAATAAGCACACATTACATGAAAATGGGATGACTGTCGATGTCCCGATAGCAAAGCCTCCCTCCCGTACTGTCAGGTTAAAGATCAAAGAAAGCGCGTAGTCACTTCCTTTCCCATCAGCCATTGGGAGAAACGTGTGTAACGGACAGCGACTTGCTCTGCTGGCTCTCCCGTGATGAATTATTCAGCTGCTCCGACGTGGTGACAAAACGCACGGTGTCAGAAAACCAGACACGACTTCATCAGCAAAATGCTTGGGCTCTTTGACGCCCCTCCTCCTCCTCCTCCTCCTCTTCCTCCTCCTCCTTCTCTACCAGTTCTCCCCTCTGCAGCAATTTCATTTTCACCTCCGCTCAGGATCCCGTGAGTGAAAGCGCTAGTTCTGGGCGGGCGGATGGAGGAGGCCAACTAGGCTGGGTGTCCCTTTGTCCTTGCTGGCTGTGGAGCTTCAGACCATCCATCTCTGTCAGAGGCAAGCATCTCAAGAACCCCCCCTCTCCTCCTCCTTCCCCCCTCCACTTACTCCGGAGGGCCTGTCTCGCAGGCACGTCAGTGCTAAATGGAGCCTTTACACAGTATTGACTGGCCCCACAAGTCTCTCCACTGGCCATGCTGGGCAGAGTGGGAAGCAGCCTATCATATTTTTCTCTCCCCCTGCTTCCCGGGCTGGAGCGTGGAAGCAGCGGGTGAAAGGAGGGATGATTACAAAAGCTGGGGGAGGCTGTGATGAAAATAAAATGGGGGCTGTGTCTCGTGGCGAGACACCGGCGATGACTTTACAGCGGGCGAAGCGCACACGTTTGCACACACTTTGCTGTCACCGTGTGTGTCTGCGAGTCAATTATCAAGGCATTGAACCAGCGTGACAATGTCTGTCCGCTCCTCAATATTTCTTCAAGAGCGCACAATGCTGCTGGCAAGTGGATCCATAGTCGGCAAGGACAAAAGACTTACAAGGCGTTTAAGCAATACTCGGTTGTTTTTGGGGAAGAAGTTAACGTAAATGACCTTTATTTACCTCAAGTGCAGAGAGAACCAGTCTCATGTTAGAAACTGGTGTTTAATCCTAATTCCCCCCTGTTCAACAGTTCATGGAAAGTCCATATTTGTATACTGTACTGTACTGTAGCATCCCTGGCCAAATGATGGTCTAACTCTCCAACTGATGGTTCACAGAATTTATCTGATCCAAAAACAATATGCTGCAACCACACTGTGAACACACCGTGAGAGATGAGGAGAAAACTTTTAACAAACCATCTGGCAGGTCAGGTTACAGTTGTACACCTTATGATGAGTAATCGGAATTTCATGTGTGAAATCAGTGGCGTGCCCCTCTAAATTTAACAAGTTGAGTAATGTTATCTTCATTTATTCATGCTTATTAGTATTTGTATCTACAAAAAAAATCTAATTCTGATAAAACTGGAGATAAATGTTTTTTTTTTCTTCTTTTTTTTGTCATTTGACCCTCCTACTCCTGAGATATTGATGCATTCAATTATTTTTTATGTAATTAGTAATGAAATATAACAGCAGTAGCTACCACAAGTTCAATGCAAGTAGCTGTCAGATTCACATTGTGCTTCACATCATATCCAGGTTTTCTCATTGTGTGTCCTGTTCAGCAGCTATGACTCATATCTCAGCAAATATAAAGTCAGAGATAGACTTTTTAAACGAGTCCATGCAATAATGTAACTGACAAACACAAAAGCAGATATATATTTACTGTAAAAACACATTTCAAGGCTTTGCTTTGTGTTGTTATGAAGCTTTGTGCTGCAATGAAGCTATGTGTTGCTATGTGTTGTTATGTGATTTTATTTAAGCCATGTGTTGTTATGAAGCTATGTGTTGTTATGAAGCTATGTGTTGCTATGAAGCTATGTGTTTTTATGTAAGCTATGTGTTGTTATGAAGCTATGTGTTGTTATATGTTTTTATTTAAGCTATGTGTTGTTATGTGTTTTTATGAAGCTACGTGTTATGTGTTTTTATTTAAGCTATGTGTTTTTATGAAGCTATGTGTTATGTGTTTTTATTTAAGCTATGTGTTGTTATGTGTTTTTATGAAGCTATGTGTTGCTATGTGTTGTTCTGTGATTTTATTTAAGCTATGTGTTGTTATGAAGCTATGTGTTGTTATATGTTTTTATTTAAGCTATGTGTTGTTATGTGTTTTTATGAAGCTATTTGTTGTTATGTGTTTTTATTTAATCTATGTGTTATGTGTTTTTATGAAGCTATGTGTTGCTATGAAGCTATGTGTTGTTACTTGTTTTTATTTAAGCTATGTGTTATGTGTTTTTATTTAAGCTATTTTTTTTGGATTAGCTTGTGAGTTTTTATTACATTTTTCATATGCATTATACAGTGGATGATACATATGTGATATAAGAGACTTCATAACCAAGTGAGGCAGAAAGCAAAACAATAATAGTACAGAAAGAAAAGAAAAAACGCACAACAACACAGCTCGAGTGTCTCTTTGACCCTGTGAGATATTCCAACAGGAGACTGATCTTAGTTTCCTTATAGGTTCAACCAAGTCGGCCTGGTCACACGTTGGGGACCAAACAAATATCAGCTCCCTTGCTCAGATTTGAAGGCCATTCAAGGAATAAAACTCTGTTGTATGAACCTGAATCACTTAACCCAAAACTAAACAGTTCTCATGCGACCTGTGACTCGAGGTTACTGGCAATCCTGAACTTTATCCAGCGATATCGCTGTCAAATTTACTGCTCATGAAAAGATAAATGCACCGATGGAAAGCTGAAGACCTTGCCGTAAAGGTGCACTGGTTGTCATTCTATCACGAAGGCAAAGGGTTGAAGTTTGACCTTGAAGTGACCTTGCTCCTTTTATTTGGTTTTCACGTTTTTCTCAGATTAAAAGCTTTTAAAAAGCACCCTTTAAAAATAAAGAGTTAAAAATCATGTTTGTGACCTTCTCACATCTGATCCAATCAGTCTGATAAAATCAGTTTCTGCAGCATCTTTGAATATTTAGCGCCTATTTGGTGGCCATTTTGAAAAATGGTGGCCAAAATTGCATCTTTTCAAACATATAAACCTACATCTGTGCCAAATGTGTTGCTTTTATCCAAAAATGCATTGTTATGAATATTTCAGCTTATAGCTGCCCCACTATATGCTTTGGAAGATGTTTGACAGTCACCTACAAAATCTGATTTGTAGGGATACTCAAGCAAACAACTGGTTTGCGCGCTTCCTCCGTGTCCATCTCTGAGCTCCACTGCACTGTGTCTCTCTCCTGTAGCTTCCTCTGTCATGAAAGCTAAAGTCCCCCCATTTCCCAAAGGGAGCGGGAATCAAAACCTGCCATTCGTATTCCCAGCACAGACCTGCATCCATCAATCATCTCATCTAACACTGGCTGAGGCTCAAAAGGAGCTATTCTCTTTCTGGAGTCCCTCTACATGTATTGAAGGGACGTGTCTTAGAACAAAAGGCGAGGAGTGCCAATAAATCCCCTAAGATTGAATGACATTAAGCTGTTAGAAGGAAATGGATCCGGCAACAGGGGCACTTTGAAAACTTCTGCCTCAACTTACGGAATTAAAAATGAAGATATGTGCCACTCGTGTAATGGAAGAGGCATACTGTGTTGATGTTGCAGTGCATGTTAGCTGGAGGGAGCGGTACGGAGGAGGGTGCGAGGAGAATGATGAATGTCGTCGAATGCTTTCAAGATCAGTGTGTGCTCCAACAATGTGACAGCCTCTCATTACTGCAGAGGGATATCACATGTTTGGACCATTAGAGAGCTTCAAGTAGTCACGCTGTGCAGCCATGTTTAAAATAGAAAAATGTTTAGTTCGCCATCTTTTCGCTGTTTTGTTGTGTCGTTTTTATTTCAAGAAATATATGAATATTATATTACACCCTGGCTAACAGACTGACAGTGGGTGTGTGTCAGTAAATATGACTGTAAAGAATACAAAGTGCAGAAGAACATTAAGTTTAGCCCCTAGAATCAGAGCCAGATTAACATGTTATAGGGCCCCTGAGAAAAAAAAAAACATTGCTCTTGCTCTTACTGACCCCCCACCTACTGCACTCTGTTGGTCCCCATTAAGGCCAGTACTTCCATGCTGAAATAATACTGAATTTGTGGTAATTTGATACACAAAATTAACATTAATAATGCAGGACCAGCCTTGGATGATATTGCTTTTTAGTCATGCAAATTCACCAACATATTCTGTAGTCCATTAAATTCCCAAAACTAAATGAAATGCACTGAGCTTGGGCCTTTTGGCTCACCTTGGGGGTCAGTTACTGGTCAGTTGCCTGCTTTGCCCGGCTGGTGAATTAGCCTTGCCTCCTGGAAGCTCAACAACAGGATATGATTATGTATATTTAAAAGCCACTGAAAGCTGAGTGTTGTTTAAAATTCCTCATACTGGGATATGCAAGAGTATTTGCTCATAACCGATTTAATTCAACAAAGTGGCAGATCAGGTCGAAGTTTCTCTCTGCAAAATTTTCTGCTATTTTTGGTGTCATTTGTTGAGTCTGTTTGGCATCCTGGTATATTGCCCCTTCTATTCATGGGCTTAAAATTAGAAGACATAAATCACAAATATATAGTTTTTTTTTTTTGCTGTCTATAGATAAGGTAAATGTTTTTCAAACATGCTTGTTTATGTTTAAATACATGAATTGCATGCACAATCTTCCATATATATTTCAATTTTTTTTATTTGTTATATATATATATATATTTTTTTTACTTTCAGATATTCACTCATATTCAAAAAGGCAAAAAAAAAAAAAAAAGATTCCCATTTACCTTATTGTCATATGTACATCAAGACATTATTTTCCTAAAATCTAATTTTAGAGGTCCGCAGTTCATTGAATGACACTGTGGAGCTGACGCAGCAGAGCAGACAGCTAGCAGCTAGCGACCTAGTACGGCACCCACCTGTCACTCAAAGAGGCCACGCCCTCATTATCCCTTACTTTAAGCCTTAATATAAGTTAAACAGGTGAGTTATATAAAAAATTCACCCCTGTACAGTTGTCAAAAAACGGGGAAACAAGCGAAAAAGACCAAAACCGTTTTTTTGTACCAGGCTGTAAACATGTTTATTTCTGCTGTAAAGTCTTGGAGCCATCGTCAAGTGGCCATTCGTAAAACTGCAGTTTTTGGCACTTCCGCATTGGCTTCATTTCTTAGCGCCGGAGCCTACCGCTCCGTGGTAACGTTAGTATATCCTGCACCCAGCAGCAGAAGTGAACCGCAGTCAATGAGCCGCAGCCTGTTAAGGCCGGCTGTGGACGACATGCTTGATGACATGTGGGGTCACCCTGAAGCCCCGCCCCTGCTACTGCATAGAGCGCTGTTCGCTTGTTTATTCAAAGTTCATTAATAGTGAGCGTGTCGCGTGTCCAGATAGCACCAACGTTGACACTGCACAACCTTGGGTCCCCAGCAATACACCCACCAAGTGTGAAGTAGATCGGATAAACGGTTCTTGAGACATGTGAAGGACACACACACACACACACACACACACACATAGAGATTCCTCACCATTTATGAGTTGAATGAGAATTACAGAGTTTATGAAAAAAAGTGTTTTAGTGAATAGATTAATGATGAATGATAATCACCGTGATAATGACGATATGAAAAGAAGTTTTGATCAAATTTATCAGTTCAATTAATATTTCATCAACTTTGATTTTATCGTTTAATTTCTGTGTTCCACCCTCATAATATATCAAAGACTTTACAACAAGCGGCATACAGAGCGATGTTATCACACCGTCACTGACCTCTGTGACTGCAGATAGACACAAATAATGCTCCGAATGAGATAGGAGGCACTCGCTTTGTTCCAGGAGTGAAGTGGCAAGTGAAGAGCTTGTTGGCCATGAGTTCAAATGCATGCAGACTGAGAATATTCAGCATGTCAGCTTCTACACCAAAGCGGAGCACGGAGGCCGCCGCCCGCCCTCCTTCAGCTCACCTCGGGGGGAGAAAGACGCAGAGAGCTGTCAGAGAGTGAATGGTGCCTCTGCAGTAGCTATTTTACGACCACGCTGACAGTTTGACTGCTTCTCTCATCCCCTCCTGTATCCAGCCTTTCTTGTTGTGTTTAATCAGCGGCCTCCCGGTGCTGTCGGAGAGAGGCTGCCAAGACGCGTCGCGCTCTGAGCAGCACTACAGAGGCCACTCTTGGCAAATGACCTCCGTCGCATCCCCTCGCTAAAAAACCCACAGCCTTTCATTGTGCTCTCTGAAGCCACACAGCTTGTTAGTACCACATGGCTAACAACGCACAACGCGCTGACAAAACGCAATTCTACTGCAACACAATGCGGATCACACTCAGTACCTCCGGAGATGGCGAGTGCGCTGTGCTTTTTCGCTTTGATGGCCATCTTAATTAGTGGTTATTTGAGCGAAAACGGGGCTGTTGCTGGAGCTGGTCCTGATAACCAACCCGCAGAGCTGGGGAAGCAAACTGAATCAGATGCTTGTTTTTGAGCGGAAATGTGAATGAAAAACATTGTTCACACTGAAAATCAGTCTTGCATTTGTACTATTTAGTAGTTGTGTTACTATTTTTACTCATTTAGACTACACTTTTACTATACCTTATCATCACGGTTCCTATTAAAAATAGTTAAAGTACATTTTTTTTTGACTGGTCTCTCTCGAGCTATGCAGATACGTTTGGTTTGTTCAGGTTTTGAGATATCTCTCTGAGATTTCTGCCTCAACCCCGATACAACTCAAGTGAATACTATTCCATTCGTGGTGCTCACAGCATTGAAAAAAATCCCTCCAGAGATAATGTCCAATTTGATCTAAATCATCCACAGTCTTCACTGTCAGCTTTCTAGTAAAAATCCTCTATCGGAGAAATTCACAAGTCACATAACTTGGACTCGAGTCGTGGATCTAATGACTTTAGATTTTGACTTGACAATTAAAAAAAAACGTTGATTTTACCCTAAAACTTATATTGGGTGTTTCTGCAAATACGGGCATTTTTAAGTCCCAGCAATGCAATTTTTGTTAAAATTTGCAGTGCAATTATTGATAAATATATGCACAGTATTATTACCCATCTTACCTTAAAAAAATAATTACTAAATAATGCGATTTAATAAAATTTATGAAGCATTTTATGGGTCCAAACACCACTTTTCTTCATGTTCCACAACTGTGGTTTCAATGTTGAGATATGTAAAATGAGAAATATATAATATTTATTTGTTTACAAATAATTTATATGATATTTTTTTTTTCATCTAAATGCACCTTACCCACACTTCTGAGTCCTTGCCGCAACAAATGTAGTTTCTTTGGAAACAGAAGTTAGCAGGTGAGCACAAGGCTGACAGGTTTGGGCCGCCCACATAGGTGACCCTCAAGATCAAGAAAAACAAGGTCGAGATCACCTTTTCTTCTGAAGTAGTTATTGTGTGTCCTCACCATACAGTTTAGTGATTAATATTACTGTTGAATTCATGTATATTATGCTAAGAGACAAAGCTTACGTAGCAGACCTTTTGTGGATGAAGGCTGACATCTGTGGTTACTGTCTACATTTTTCAGGGTGTAGAGAAAATCATGAAATATTTTCATATACAGTACTGTATATTTACAATTATACAGAAAGCTTGATGTAAATTAATTTAAATGTCTTAAACATATATAAATTAATAAAATTACTATTATTGTAATGTTGCAGTAAGGACATTTAATAGGCAAAAGTGATGAAAATAATTAAAAATAAACACATTACAGATTTAAATGTTAACAACTATATGTCATTTTGTGTACCTCTTTATATATATTCCATGCTCTGATGGTTAAAATAAAAGATTCGTAGAGGTTGACAAAGAAACACCTGGACATAGTTTTATATTTTTACCAATTCTGAGCTTATTCTTTCAGTCAGTATCAAGTGTTATACATCATATGATTCAGGGGAACCTTCCCTTTCTTTCTGGTGCAGTGTAAAGTCACAATCATGCATTACATCTGTGTGGGTATACTATATTTGACATAAAAAAAAAAAACGCCCAGTGAAAAAAAATTATGTTTTGTTGGATATCTCTACAGTCAAGGGCATTTTAGATTTTTCAATGTAAAAAGTTGTATTTAGGTGTTTTAGAGCTTAATGTGAAAGTACACCTTTTCCTCAGTGATTTACAGCCATTCATTGGATATTGTACTGGACCAGCCAGTCCCTTCCCCACTTCCTACCCTTCTTCTTCTGGCGCCCTTGCTTTGTCCACACCCATCTTCGAACTCTGCCTTCATTTTGATCTCAACTACACACTTGTAAAGTTACACCTGGCAAAGTACTCAAAACCTCCTCTGTGGTGGTTCCCGCTACAGTCGGTGTCTCCAGGACCACATTTTGCCATGATGATGCAGACAGAATTTAAAGCTTGCCTCTATCATAAATGTTCCTATTTAATGTTTTGTAGAAACATGCCAGTGACTTCACTTGGACTTTAGCCTTTTGGCTCAGAATGATAAATTCATCTTTGGGCTTTAAAGCTTCAGTAGGCAAACATTTATTGGCATCATTGGGCAAAAATGCAACAATAACCTTTCAGCATGTTGTAATTCAAGTGTTCGGAGAGAAAACTAGACTTCTGCACCTCCTCATGTCATAAGCTCAAAACCTGGGAACATAAAACCCAAACTATCTTCATCAATGCCTACTGTAGATACAACTAGAGGTAATTGAGAAAAGTATGTGATTCAGTAATTTGGGTGAACCGACCCTTTAAATTATTATACTCACTGGCATTTGATTAAAGACTCACCCTTGCTCATTTTAGAAACATAATCCTTCCTGTGTTGCCATACTAAACATATCATGCTGATCCAGCAAATTGCTATGCCAGTTCAATGTCTTTTTTTTTTTATCTGCACACAGTAGATACTGTAATTAGTCAGGCCCGGTGGCAAACTGGCCATCTGGAGAAGTGGGAGTTTTCCCGGTGGGCCGGTCGACCTGTGGGCCAACGATGAGTCCAGCAACACCAATGAGATAAAAACAGTCCCATGCTGTCTGCAGTGGGCCGGCCAGCCGGCATCAAAGAGGTATGCGTGTGTGCGGGTCAAAAGTTTATTACATCTCATGAGTCTATCTTCACTTCATATGCTGAGCCATTACCGGAGAGATAATGTCCGTGTTGTGCATTAACTGCAGCTGAACTGACCTAACAAATGAATATGGAAATGCAGGTGAACAAAAAAGTGAGGCTGATGAACTAATTGAAGACAAGCTTCGGGGCAGGAGAGACCAAATGTCACAGACTGATCCATTTATTTTGTCAGATCACAACTAATGGTGCACCATGTGTTAGTTCTGACATCAACGGCGTGCAGCTGCATTAGTTTCTTGGATAGAAATAACAGACCGACAGACCAATCGGAAGGAAAAAATGGTATTGGAACACCTTTAATAAAAACCTTCAGAAAACCATTGCTCTCCAAAGTTGGAACATTGTATTTGCTGTGTATTTTCAGGAGATGATTGGGGGATTAGCAGACACGTGTCACATTTTGTTCTGTTTTTCAAACTACAAAACTGAAGTGTTATTTTTCTGTGCAAAGAAAAGATCGATAATCCTTTGTGTTGTTTTGGCATCGACAGCAAACTTCTAGAGAGATTGGTAGAAAAAGGACTGGACATTTAGAGCTCCACTTCCAAACCGTAGGATTTTCTGTAGTGAAGTTCTGCAAGAGCAGGCTGAGTGATATGAATAAATAATGGTCCTGCTGGTGCCAACAGCAGGCATTTCTTAATTTGAAGGGGTTTCTAAGCCCCCTGTTCAACGTGGTTCAGTAGATTTTTAAGATATTACAGCATGAAAATATGAAAGTGGCAGATGAGTCTACTTGCATTTCGCTGTCTTGAATTATATGTAGCACAGGAGCAGAAAGCACCACTTGGATTCTGTCTGTCTGCTCCCTCCCCCCCACTTTCCCTTTTTTTTCCCTCTTGCTCCCTATCTGAATTACAATTTTTCCCCTTGGAACATTCCTCTGGTACAGAAATGAAGACATCTTGAGCTCAACTTCAAACACACTCCTCAGTAAACAGCCACTGTGGAGAAAGTGTTTCATCTGTGCCTCTGGGATATTATTAAGCCTCTCTGGTAGCTCAGACTGCAGAGGATACAGGATAAGAGCTAGCTCCTGTCTTTCCACCTCCCATCCCAATCACAACCCAGCAACCTGCTTTTGGATAACCACCCTATCTGAACGATTGTTGTGGTGAAACACGCTGGGAAAATAAAAAAAAACAAGAAGAAAGAGTTTCCAATTTTTTGCTCCATCTAACTCTGTAATTACCCCATGGTGGTGTGTCTGAACCGCACAGATTTTTGGGATCAGCTGTAGCAAGTCTGACCTCTCGCTCACCCCTGTCGTCAATACGAGCTTCTCAAGCCGTGACAGCCATTAAAATCATCACAATTGCTCCATTCATGACTAACTGCTGCTGCTGTTCTTCTTCCTCGCTCAGGTTCAGCAGTGGTTTCACATTCCTGATGAAGTAATGCAAGACGGATGTTGAGTTTTATTTGAATAAGATAGAGAAATGTTCTCATCTGCACATCATTTTCTGAGTAAGGAACAGGATAGGGCAATTTCACATTGAAAATATGAATTGTTATATTTAATCAATAACTCAATAACCAATCACCACTTTCAGAGTTTTCACAACCAATTTTTGGGTTGATACCATTTGTTAAAGATATTTGGTGCTAAATTTAACCATTCCTATCAATAATTTTCCATCCAAAATGCCACATTAAAACACCAAGACCTTGAGGAACACCATAGAAAAAGCCATGCTATGATTTGGGATCAAAAACTTTTGACATTTTGAGATTTCTGCAGGAATTGCATTTGTCAGCCGTTAGATGGAAATCCCCTTATTGTCAATCTAGCTAAGAAAGCCATCCATCCTCTGAATGCTCTATGTCTCTAGTTTGTGGCTGTAAAGTTTCATGAGGCTGTGATTATCCTAGAGGTCACCACAGGTCATTTTATACAGTGAGGTCAAGCTTAAAAAAATATTCTCACTACAATGAAATGTCTCCTATAGAGACTAACATCATCACACATGAATACAGTTGGGCTCATTGGATCCACAAGAGTCACAGCTTTACAGTGATACCCAATGTATGTAATTCCAAGACTGTTTATGGACCCCAGTATACAGAGATATTGAAATACATTTTTACAATAGGCAAAAATAACACATTTATACTGCATTAAAAAAACCTGCATGTGATTATCATAAAGTGGGCATGTCTGTAAAGGGGAGACTCGTGGGTACCCATAGAACCCATTTTCAGCCACATATCTTGAGGTCAGAGGTCAATGGACTCCTTTGAAAATGGCCATGACAAATTTTCCTCGCTAAAATTTAGTCCAACTTTGGAGCGTTATTTAGCCTCCTTCCCGACATGTTGGCATGTTAGGATGTTAGCATGGTTGGTACCAATGGATTCCTTACTGTAGGTTTTTTTGTTTCATATGTTATCTGTAGCTTCACTCTAGCCCTAAAACTGAACCTGCTAGAGCCTCTGAAAGACAGTAAAGTTGGTTGGGGTCGCCCACGGCCCCGCGGGTCTTTTTAGGGTTAATGCTAGAGTGAAGATACTCTTATCATATGAAACTTAAAACCTAAGGAATCCATTGGCGAAGAAAAACTGGCATGGCCATTTTGAAAGGGGTCCCTTGACCTCTGACCTCAAGATATGTGAATGAAAATGCATTCTATGGGTACCCACGAGTCTCCCCTTTACAGACATGCCCACTTTATGATAATCACATGCAGTTTGGGGGCAAGTCATAGTCAAGTCAGCACACTGACACACTGACAGCTGTTGTTGCCTGTTGGGCTGCAGTTTGCCATGATATGATTTCAGAATATTTTTTATGCTAAATGCAGTACCTGTGAGGGTTTCTGGACAATATTTGTCATCGTTTTGTGTTGTTAATTTATTTCCAATAATAAATATGTACATATATTTGCATAAAACAAGCATATTTGTCCACTCCCATGTTGATAAGAGTATTAAATACTTGACAAATCTCCCTTTAAGGTACATTTTGAACAGATAAAAAATGTGTGATTAATTTGCAATTAGTTGTGATTAACTATGGACAATCATGCGATTAATTGCTTGGTATTTCCTCAACCTGAACAGTAACAGCATATTGATTCATATTTGATCAGCGCTGCCTAGTTTGACTGTTTTTTATATTACATAGTATAAGGGTTAGTCACAAAAATTACATTACATTTTATTTTAGAACTGAAATGATTAGTTGATTGATTAGGCCGGGCCAGACAATGAATCAGCAAAAATCATATTTTTTAATTATTCATATTAGACGTTACATCTCGTATGCAATGTTGACATTTTGCCTGTTGGTGGCGCTAGAGGAGGTTGTGGCGTGTCCAAAATGTGAAGGGTTCATCCTCTGGAAAGCATGAATGTGCGCTTTCTGCCCATTTGAAGGTGATTTGTCTTTAGAGATAGTTTGACCTGTTGCTGATACTAGAGAAAGGCTATTTTTCAGTCTCCCATTTGATCAGAAGTGTTCAGATATTCCAACAGTATAAGGGCCACTCTTTTCTTCAGGAGATATTTTTCTTCCTCCTACAGTTCCCGGGGCATACTGGATCAGTATATTCTCTGTGATGAGACAAACAGCTCATCTATAAATGATTCAAAGCGGGATGTGGCACCTAAGTGGGTTGATCTACCTTCCAGCACCTCGCTGTATTGTACTGAAACCATTATGGCAGCACTTGGGTGAATGAAGGGGAAGAAAAAGAGAATGCTTAAGATATTTATTGCTGCAGATATTTATTTTCACACTGTCTGCCTGTAAATCAGGACCCCGAAAAGCAATTCAGAGAAACGGTTAATAATAGATGGTGAAAATGGAAAATGCACAGAGGGTGACCAATGTGATTTTAAGACTTACCAACGCGTACAGTATGGGCCTACATGACAAATTATTTATTACCAGGAACAAAGAATCCTCCAGTTGTTCCAGGATTAGTAATTCTGCGTGAAAAGACTGCACTGTATAGCTGCTCTGGACATCTTCAGTAAGAGCTGATCATCATTATTAGCTGTGGTATTGATGCCTGTAGTGCTGTCAATCAGGTCTCAGTGTTGATGTATCAGAGTATGCCTGCTCATCCCTAACAACCACACCATTGATTGTAGCTGCTTGCTATTCATTAAATTAATGAGCGGGAACAGGAGACAGCAAGTGGGAGGCATGGCGGATTTCGGAAGAGGGCCCTAACCTAGACACACGCGCTGCATAATGCATTCCCTTTAACACATCTGTGAATGTGGTCATGTTTGCAGTGCAACAGATGTCACTCTTTCAGTCCTCCTGTCAGTAGAAGATCTTCATTAAGAGTTTCAAAGGCGAGCCCCTCTGGCGGAAGCACAAACAGCCAGCAGCGGTAACCGAGGCGCTTCGACAGTGTGGATAAAACAAGATAACCCCTCGTTCTCTAGCATCATATTAGCATATCCTCTATTATTCATGTAGTCCCCGGTTCAGAAATTGCCCCTTTTAAATTGTTTTAGGGAAGGGATGTGTCCTGTGCAGGTACGTGAACTCGCTGAATAAAATATTTTTTTCCTAGTTCCAGGGGAAACATTGGATTGTTTCATGTACAGAGAAAAAAATGGATTGAAAATAAGGAATATATTCAAAGAACCAAACCTGTTCTTGTGATATGTAAAGTACCCGTCTTCAAATGTGGCGACACGGAAGGAAATCCTGCCTATACAGAGAAAGCATAGGAATCGATGGTTCCCTATAGAATGTACTCTGCATCTTCCTGTTCATGAGTGTGTATCAATGTGTTAGTCGTAAAAAAAAAAAAAAAAAAAAAAAAAAAGAGAGGGCAAGACTACCACATACCACCTTATCTCACCTGGACACGAGCTGTGTGACATTTCTATTCATTGACTACAGTTTAGCGTTTAACACCATAGTTCCCTCCAGGCTCATCAGAAAGCTGAAGGACCTGGGATTCAACACCTCACTTTGCATGTGGATCCTTGACTTCCTGACTGGAAGACCCTAGGTGGTGAGGGGGGATGGATGAACCTCTTCCTCACCATCATTCTTAACACAGGAGCACCCCAGGGCTGCGTTTTGGGCACCCTGCTGTACTTATCATCATCATCATCCAGTATGTTGACAGCACAGCTGTGGTGGGCCTGATCACAGACAGACGACCGTTTCACGGTAATGACAAGCCTAAAATAAGCTATCATGACATGTGGAATGTCCTTAAAATGTTGTGCTATTTATGCCTTCCCGTGAGATCAGGTTTGTTTCAGTTTTTGCCGAGTGTCCCTCTAAATTACACTGAGAAAGACATTTTTTCTACCTTGTAATAACTAGTGGGCGAGTGGCACGAGGATCTTAAAACATGTTCTATAATACGAGACAGTAAATGTGAATAGGCCTATATAGAAATTCTAGAATATTGCAAAACTGTGGTAACACACTAACTTCATTATACATACTGTACTGTAAACAGACAGACCTCATTAAATAAAGAATGTTAGTGAATTGTGATATATATTAATACTAAAGCTGCAGTGGGTAGAAATGGAGCAAATATTTTATAAAACGTTCACTATATCCTGACAGTAGTGCATGAGACAGGTAATCTGAAAAAAATCATGTTCCTCTGTGTCCTCCAGTGCTCATAGGGGAAAAAAAACAATCAGAGCTGCTCTGGAGTCTGCCGTCTCTGAGCAGCTGTCAATCACTCGCGAACTCGGACAACGTTCAAACTAGGCCTATTTCTCTTCTCGAATGTTTTCAGAAACATCTCGTAGTGTACTGTTTAGCTGTAAAATGAGAAAGTTTGTGACCCGGCAGCCATGTTGAAATCTGCTGAGGAAATACCAAGCACCGCCCACCAGCCGGAGCACAGTCAATAGGAACGCTCTCTCTCTGAAATGACCTGTGATTGGTCAAAGTCTTCTGTCACGGGCTAGAGTTTTTAAAGACATGAGGAGGTGGAGAAGTCTAATTTTCTCTCAGAACACTTGAATTACAATATGCTGAAAGGTTATTATGGAATTTTTGCCCAATGATGCCAAAAATGTTCTGCCCACTGAAGCTTTAAGCATTAAGTCATTAAGAACAAATTTGTATTTCTAATGGCGGCTTGGCAAAAGGCAAAGCCTCTTGAGGGAAGAGGGTAGGGGCTAAAAAGAAATATCAAAAGTAAAAAGACAGCAGCACACATCAAACATTTCCTACACACCCATTACTGGCATACAATCACGACAAGCATTACATAAAGACATGCAGACAGGCATTGGGCAGTAGCAGGCAATACAACAACAGAACAATAGTAGCATACACAAGCAGTAAGACAAACAATCACGACAAGCATTACATAAGCGCACAAGCACTATTTTAACTAATCCAGGGAAGTTCCACTGAGAGCAATGCTCTCTTTTTCACACCTGGAAGCTGCTCTTGCAACCGCAGTCTGATCTGCTGACCACTGAGGATTAAGGTCCCTGCTCAAGGCAGGTGCTGCTCTTTCACTTTCCTCACCTGGGGATTGAATTGGCACCTTTACAGTGACCTTTGTCACCAGCCTGCTTCTCTAACCTGTATGCCACTATTGCCTCATTAAGACGTCATCAGATTTCCTTAGTGAAAATGTGTTTTGTGCCTTGCAAATTATTCCAGGCTCTATGGCTTCAAAACTCTCCGGCAGCTGGATTTTCCTGCACCACCTATTTTCTTCTCATGGAGAATGTTTTTTGACATCTTCTCTCTTACACACTGTGCTCTGTTTCTTTGTCTGACATCATTCAACAGTTCAAGTCTCACATTTTCAAGGCTTTCATCCAAGCAGAGTGTGAAGGACACACATTGACTTCAGCCTTTTTTTTTTACGTTTCTTTACATTGTTAGACGTATAGTGGAAAATCTCCTCGGCTAGCTTCTCTAAGATGTCAGACTCCAACCCTGGAGGAATCTTCAGTCAAGTGCCAGTTTCTCCGGAAACTCTCATTTTGACGTTGGAACTACACATTGTATGGGAAACAAGGAATGGGGAATTCACGGTATCATTTTATATATTATAACTCTGTTGTTAAAATGGCCTTACATTTGGTGAGGAGCGCATTGTGATAGTTTAGGACTCGAAACTCAAAGTTTAGGACTTGGGACTTGCCTGTCTAGACTTGTGACTTACTTGTGCCTTGCAAAACAATGACCAGGTCCCACATCTGGCTGGTGCACATAGAAACTATCCAGTGCACACTGGATTTCCCTACAGAGCATGTTGAGTTAACAGCGGTATGATTTGCGTTCTCATCTATTAGTTGGTTGATGTTTTTTTACTGTCAGGACAGTGAGAATATCCAGGTCTGCTGCCATCTTAGACAAGCATAATGCTGTTTTGCCAGTTTCTACCAGAAAGAGTTTCTTCTGCACACAAAAAAAAGCTTTCTGGTGCACATCAGATACTATCTGGTGTGCACTAGAAAGTTTATCGTCCCAGTGAGATCCATTTGGAAGCACATCAAAGACTGCTCATTTGGCTTTGTGGGATCTGTACATTTCGGGCCCATTTTATTGTTTATAACTGTCCATTTACTCTTATCTACGTTAAACTTCTAGTCAAACAGAAATCACGTGAAAATTAATAGCATAACATTTTATAGTGATCTCACAAATCGTCTGTGTCAGGAGTGTCAAAAGCTTCCTAATACCGCCCAACATTTCTGATTCATGTTGAGATTTTATCAGCGGTATCCTCAGCAGTAAGGAATGCAATCAAAATATACAATTATATGTACAAGAAAAGTTATGTTAAAAGGAAGTAAATGCAAAGATTCCACTGGAAAATAACTCCCGGAATGTATGACACATTGAAGCCTGATGATATATGCAGTAATATGTCAGGATGGATTTTTCCCTTTTAAGGTCCGTGCCAGGCAGCTGTCCTCCAAACAGTCTTACCTCATTCCTCCTTTAGTACTCTTTGGCCGTGTCAGACCACCACTAATCTGTCTGCTCAATTAGTCAGCACCATCCTTCGCTTTGATGGCTGGGGCTCTGCCAAGCCTAATTATATAAGCTTCAATTTTTGAGGCTTATGTCAAAGAGCTTGTCATTTTTTTTTTGCTCGGGGAACAATTTCATCATGCTTTCAGGGAGGACATCCTGCAAAATATCTAACTATTATACTACTAGACTAATATAAAGATGAAAGGACAAGAACAAACCGATGCATTGGTATCTTCGTAGGTGACTGCAGATTACGTGACATGTAGTATTGGTTGACTTTTTGAACTTTAATTGCAATCTGTGTTCTTTCTAGGTCACACTGAATAAGAGCTTCGGCTAAATGCACAGAGTGAGAATTTAAATAGCTCACCCTCCTACGGACAGCTTATGGCTCACAGTTATGTAACAGCAAGGGCGTAGGTTTCGTTTCAACAGTAGCAGGGCACATATTAAAGGAATAGTTCAGTTGTTTGGAAGCGGAGTTTGATGAGGTACTTATCCGTAGTCAGTGTATTACCTACCGTAGATGATGATCGGCACGGCCCCAGTTTGGAGAAACGGACTGGAGTACCAGCACAGGAGCAAAGCAATGTACGTCTGTGGACGGGGGCAGCAGCAAAACGGACTTTAGACACCTAAAAGAAAAGCTCACCTAAAAAGAAATCAATATCCGTTATTCTGCCTCAACCGATGCTCTGCCCACAAAAATATGTCATCATGTTTACTGACAGAAAAGGGATCTAAAGGGTCTGGGTACTTTTTTTTTTCCCTTTGTGAGATCACCACGACAACTAAACTGGCCTTGTGCATGGCATATTGTGATATTTCACATACCATACATTTGTGGAGGTTTACAAATGGCCTTCGCTAAAGCAACTAAGTTGAAGGGGTTTCTGTAAGTAAGAGCACTTGATCTCCCCATGGGTGCTGCAGCTCAGACTCAGCAGGAAGGCTGTCGGCTCTCACATTCTCTTCCACCTCCTCACTCTGCACTGTATACTTATACAGTATATCATCTTTGTCCATACACACATCACCAGCAGAGTATGCATTTTATTAAATGGAGTTATGTTTCTCCAAGAAGGAGTTTGTGCAAAGTTGTTCTTCGAACCAGCCACTCCATAGAAATGAATAGGAAAACGTACTGCCAGGCAAGTTAATGACTGTGTGTTATTAAACCTTATTATTATTATTACTACCCTGTGTGCCTTCTTGCTCTTTAAACTAAGTCTCACTTTCTCTGAGCATTTACCGTTGCCACGGATGAGTTTACATTGTAGTTAATGGAAAGCCCAGTGCATCTCATACAGGTTCTAAAGGGTGCCTTGTGTGCCAGTATAACACACAGACGGCTGTGACAAAGCCTCAGTATTTGACGCCCTGGGAATGAGAACAGGCTGGTCATGGATATGCAAGTTCAGGATAAAACATTTAAACTACCCTTTTTGCTGGTCCAACATTTTAAAAAGATTTTTAAAAATGATTTCCTGTCTATTCCTGGTAACCTGCTACCATAAGACTGACATTTCATTTCTGTATCATATGATGACACCAGTTCCATCGGCTGATGAAGATGCAGTTGGTGCATGTGATGCAGTTCTTGAATTGAGATCATTTCGTCACATACTGTAGAGAAACCTTATTTCAATGTAGGTTACTCTCAATGCTGAAATGCTGCATACATATTTTTTCTTTCTATTACCGGTATATGTACATGGATGAAGTCCAATGCTCTCTAAATCAACTGGGGCTTAGTTAAGCAAAACACGTCCATGTTCGCAAATTCCCAGATGCTCCGCACATTCAGATATCCCTGAATTTTAGCACACCAGCAGCAGCAGGAGCAGCATCCTGTTTGGAGTGCTGCTTTAAGTGTGATGTCAGATAATGAGAAGATTAATCATCTGCTTGAAAGAGCAAGCCCACTGCGCCTGTCTCTGGAGGAAGTGGAGCTGCAGTGGTCTATAAAGAGAATGCTAGAGTCTACAGGGGGCTCCGCGCTCTCTGTACTCTCCCTCTGTATGTGGCTGGAGACTGGGAAAGAGATACTTCTCCATCCAGGCCATGCAACAAAAGAGTCCTGAGACCCGGCCACCACTCAAAAGGCGCGTTGAGAGAAACCAATATCATTACTGGCAATGCAAGAGTATGTGCGCTGAAAAGGCCAGCCAGTGAATGGAGCCCGATGGGTTTTCACCGAGGTCAAGAGGGGCAGCGCTGTAACTACGCTGGCAGACTGCAGATGGTGGCGTCTCTTTGTTTTAGCCAGACTCTCATAACATTGTGTGAATGAGGGTTCTCTTTTCTATAAAGCTGTTCACCTACATGAATACCTGGCTGGGAATAGCTTTGTTTGAAAGCAGTCTATTTACAGGGTTTATATTCCCACGTGAAGTGTATCACGACTTTGAGTGCTCGTTAACAATCTATCAATGAGGGACAGTAAATAAATGTTGGATTATAAACCATAAAAGTTTGATGACATGTTGGTTTGTTAAATATTGGGTTAATATAGTCAAAAATGATTAAAAAGATAAAGGGTGAAAACAGGTTAAAAAAAACAACATACATCAGACAGAATTGGAATGAGAGGAATTAAATCAGAACACACAGATACAGCAATTCAAATTTGGGGTTTTGATCATCGACAGCTGTTTTTCTCAGATGGAGAAACATCAACCAATCGGTACAGTTATAAATGATGACATTGTCTTCTTCCGTGGAACAAAATAGCAACATAAAAATGGCCACAACCGTAAACCGTTCGTGTCTAGAAGGGAACCCGCAAATTGGGAAACTCTCGCAAGATGCTTAAAGTTAGGCATTGACCTTGAATAGTTAAAGTTAGGCATTGACCTCGAATAGTTAAAGTTAGGCATTGGCCTTGAATATATAAGGTTAAGGCATTGACCTTGAATAGTTAAGGTAAGGCATTGATCTTGAATGGTTAAGGTTAGGCATTGACCTTGAATATATAAGGTTAAGGCATTGATCTTGAATAGTTAAGGTTAAGACATTGACCTCAAATAGTTAAGGTTAGGCATTGATCTTGAATAGTTAAGGTTAGGCATTGATCTTGAATAGTTAAGGTTAGGCATTGATCTGAAATGGTTAACGTTAAGCATTGACCTTGAATAGTTAAGGTTAGGCATTGATCTCGAATAGTTAAGGTTAGGCATTGACCTTGAATAGTTAAGGTTAGGCATCGATCTCGAACAGTTAAGGTTAAGAGAGGTTGGCGGGCAACAAGTCTTGCAAGAGTTTTTGCAGATTTCAGATCAGATTTCGCAATTTGCGAGTTACCTTCTAGACATGATCCTGTAAACCAGACCATCACAGCTGTATAGGTTTTTACAAGTTCACCTACAGAAAGGACTCTTAAAATCAGCATATGTCCTTGATGTGTAAATAATTGAACGACCCACCAACAAATTCTTAACCCGCGGCCCCCCCAGACAAGTTCATCCGGCCACGCTATTTCAGAGGCGGTCACTCACAGCGGTCACACCATGACCAGAGGAGCGCTGAGAGCGCGCTGCAGGTTGAGCAATACAGAATGTCTGAGAGCCTTGCTTCATTATATTCCATTACATTTTGAATTGTCACTATGCGTGGCTGTAATCCGCCAGTAAACAGAGTAGGAGAAGAAGTAGAGCTTTGCGAACTGGAAACATAACAAGTTGTCTTGGTCATCTTATCATCTACAAGAGAAAAATGGAGCGAGGTCTTTGTTTCAATCGGGCAAGTTTAAATTGTTCTTTCGACATGAGCTAGCATTGGCCATGTTTCATGCTGTCCGGAAACGAAGACAAGCATTCACGCGTTACGGGAATATACGGGAAGACGCCAACAGAAGGAACAGCTGATCAGTCAATAGAGGCCATTCAATCAGCTGATTTCATTCGAAGCGGGCGGATTTGATGAGGTCACGCCTCGGACTGTCAACCCTGACGATCGCAGAGTCGCTGTTCTATTACTGCACTCAAACAAACAGGTTACAACAGCAAATGCACTGTGAGTCGCAAAGTCTCTGGCAGTGGCACAGACAGAACTTTCTTTTGAAATGAAGATCAAAGCTGCGTCGGCAGCGTCGGGGCCTGGCGGTGCACAGAATATTCATGAATACGAGACATCTGTCAGCTACTAGACAGCGTTGCGGGCGAGGAGGGAGGGAGGTGACATTTGTCCCCCAACAATGAGGGATGGGCTTCAAATAGGGAAGTAAGTAAACACCCCAAGAGCAAATGCATGGGTGCTTTAAGTTGGCTCAGAGAGTGTTTTGTCTTATCAGGAGTTGAAAACAAAAAAGTGACTGCGAGGCTTCCGTGTTCTAACTCCTATGTGTTCTATGAATCATGACAGTTTTGCATAATACCTATTTCACTATGTGATTCTGTCATTATTTATATGGCCCCTTTTTTCCAAAAGGCTCATCTCCCTGAGTCTGCAGAACGTCGTCCTTCCTCTAGGCACTGTGAGTTAAATTTAAAGTCACGAGCAATGTCATCACAGATTTAATTTTCATATTAATAAAGACCTTTTGCATAGCGTCCTCAGCTGTGCCTCGCTTTATAGCCTGGAATGGGGGGTGAACAGCGCAGGGGAAGGGGAAATAACAACAAGGATCACACGCTCCGGTTACCATGGCACTTTGGTCTGCAGTTCCAGGGCTGTAATTTATAGTGGAGGGTGGTCAAAGGCAGCGATGATGCTACAAAGTGAAACACGCACCTGCTGGGAAGCTGGCAGTCTGAGGATGCCAGGAGGTCTGGAGAGGTCACATCTGGAGAAGTATGACATCCAACAGTGACCATCCTCTTCCAAAACACCTGTTATAGTATGAAAAGAGAAATGTCAGCAAAGTGGAACTGTGTTATCTGTGTGTTTTTTTTCTTTTCTCCTGGGTAACAATGGAAGCCAGCGTGCTATCTTTTTTTTTAATCTTCAGTAAGCATGAGCTGGTTGTCGGTGATCATTATACGCCTTTTGCACTCTTTACCTAGGGCTGAAATGTAGAGAACATATCTGTACCCAATTTTATAACAGAACGGAATCCTTGATTTTAACACAATGAACTGCACTGTTTTAGGAGAAGTCACTGAAAAAAACATG